>VZQC01013763.1:2400517-2473939 GCA_009823505.1 Rhizomys pruinosus | reverse complement strand
TTTTATTTATTTCTGTATGTGTACGAATGTATTGTCTGCATGCAAGTCTGTGCACCCGTGTCGTGCAATGCCGCGGAGGTCAGAAGTGGGCGTCGGATTCCCCTGGAGCTGGAGTTCTCCTGGAGTTGGAGTTTCAGACGGTTCTCAGCCGCCATGTGGGTGCTGGGGATCGAACCCGGGTCCTCTGCAAGAGCGGTCGGCGCTCTTAACCGCTAGGCCATCTCTCCAGCCCGAGATGGGTTTCTTGTAGACAGCATATAGATGGTTTTTGTTTCCTAATCCAATCTCCCTGTCTATGTCTTTTGATTGGGGAGTTTAGTCCATTAATATTTAAGGTTATAACTGAAAGATGGATGTTGCTTCCTTTCACTTTATTATCCATTTACATTTTTATTCTCAGTTTCTACTTCTGCAGTTATGTTTTTATTAGTTTCTCTTTGTAGGTGCTTGGGGATAGTTGCCCCTCTCGTCTGTCCTTTGACTTGCTTCAAGTATTTTCTGAAGGGTTGGTTTTCCAGACATGTATTCTATCATCTTGTTTATGTCATGGAAGATTTTTCTCTCTCCTTCAACTATAATCGATATTTTTGCTGGGTATATTAACCTGGGTTGGCATCCATAGTCCTTTAACACTGGGAATGCTTTGCTCTATGTTCTTCTTGCTTTCATGGTTTGCGCCAAGAAGTCAGTCGTAATTCTGATGGGTTTCCCCTTATATGTGACTTGTTTTTCTCTTGCAGCTTTCATAATTTTGTCTTTGTTTTGGGTGTCTAGCATTTTAACTATGATAATGCATGGGGAGTTTCTTTTCTGAGCTTGTCTGTTTGGAGTTCTATGTGCTTCTTGTATTTGTATGGGTTTGTCTTTTTTTCGTTTGGGGAAATTTTCAACTATTATTCTGTTGAAGATCTGATTGATACTATTCTCTTGGAATTCTTCTCCTTCCTTTATTCCTGTGATGCAGAGGTTTGATCTTTTCATAGTGTCCCATATTTCCCGGTTGTTCCACTTTTGTGTATTTTAAAATTTTTCATAATCTTTATTTGAGCTTTTTAGTATCTCTGTGTTATCTTCCAGGTCTGATATTCTTTGTTTTGCTTCCTCCATTCTATTTCTGAGGCTTTTTCCTTTCCTCTTGATTGGCTCCCTTTTTCAGTGTTTCCACTTCCTTCCAGAGTTTGTAATTTTCTCCCTCTAGTTCTTTCCAAAGTCTGTCATTGTCTCCCTCTACATCCTTCTTGAGTTTTTCATTCTCTTTCCTTAGTTCTCTGACTTGTTCTTTATATTCTTTAATTTCTCTGAATAGGTCTTCAATTGTTCCTCTAAGATCTGTTTCTTGGGTCACCCTTAGGGGGATCCCACTGTAGCAATCTCCTACAGGGTTGGTAGAGCTTAGCATGGAATTATCCTGCACCTTTCCTATGTTGTCCCTTCATTGTGTCCCTGGCATGTGGGTTTCCTTTTTTTTGCCTGTATTCCGATGCAAATCACAAATGCCTTTTCACTGTGTTGAAGGCTTGCTTTGCTTGCCTCCTTCAGATACCTTTTTTTTTTCCTCGTTTATGGAATGTTGACTTGTCTAGGTTTCAGGCTCTCAATTTTGTTTATATATTGGAAATCTAATTCACTCTTCCATTTCTGTTCTGAAGGTTCTCCAAACAATCCACTTGGACACTCTCTCAGCAATTCCAGTTGGTGGGGGAGGTCGGGGAGGAATGCCTGACTTAGCTCATGCCCTGGTACTCTATGCTTCAGGTGATCCTGGCAGGTTCCTGATCTAACCACTGCATACTCAAGTCGAGTATTTTTAATTGAAAAAAGTTATATATACTTATGATGATCAACATATAGATTCCACATATACAACAGGCTATGTGGTATTAATCTCTAGTTGCAATTATATCTTTAGAACATCTATATTTAAAAGACAGTTATCTGTTAGCTGGGCGTGGTGGTGCATGCCTTTAATCCTAGCACTTGGGAGGCAGAGGCAGGCAGATTGTTTTGAGTTCAAGGCCAGCCTGGTCTACAGAGTTCCAGGACAGCTGAGGCTATAGGGAGACCCTGTCTCGAAAAAGACCAAATAAAATAAAATCCTTTGGAAAAAAGAAAAAAGAAGCAAGAAATGAGGTTGGTACCCTCATCTTGAACTTTCAGTAAAGCTTCAGGATACTAAAATCAATATACGAAAGTAAAAAAAAAGAAAAGTTGGGCTGGAGAGATGGCCTAGGGCCTAGTGGTTGAGAGCGCCGACCACTCTTACAGAGGACCTGGGTTCGATCTCCAGCACCCACATGGCGGCCAAGAGCCGTCCAAAACTCCTATTCCAGGAGAACTCCAGTTCCAGGGGAATCCGACACCCTCTTCTGACCTCCGTGGCATTGCACGACACGGGTGCACAAACCTGCATGCAGACAGTACATTCATACACATATATAAATAAATAAAATTTTTAAAAAAAGTTTTTTTCTTAAATACACCAATAACAAGTTGCTTGAAAAAGAAATTAAAAAGCAATCCCATTCAAAATAAGTACAAATACACATAGGAATAAAATAAACCAAGAAAAGGAAAGACTTCAGCCACAAAAATTATGAAACACTGATGAAAGATATTCAAGGCACATGCAGAATAATGGAATGACCTCCTACAATCATGGATTGGAAGACATGGTATTGTTAAAATGTTCATAACCAAAGCAATGTAATTACCATCAAAACTCCAATAATACTTTTCCTAGAACTAGGAAAAATTGAGCTGTGTGCTCCATTAATGTGAAACTTCATTCCTGGGAGTAGTTTACCAAGAGTGGGCCCGATCTGAAGGGTTCTGATTTCTCTCAGAACTGTGTCCTGTCCTGACCTAGTCTCTTCTACTCATTCCATTCTTCATCTATTCTATTCTAGTATATTCTATTTTATTCTACTGTACCCTCCAATGAATATATATAATGAATATGCTCCTCTCATATTTATTGAGCAGCACATCAAGCATGGTATGAACAGCCTTTGACAACAGTTTTACAACAGAAGCTGTTGGTTCTCTGGCCCTGTTGACTCAGAAGAGCACACAAAGGCCATCAACTGATGACCTCATGTTGCTTGCAACATTTGTGGGGGAGATGTTTTCCCAATGTCATGCTTGTTTTCAATGTCATCACTGTCACAGCTCATGTACACAAACATTGTTCTGAGCCAGGGGCATAATTGAGTCACAAGTAGTGAATGTAGTATAATATTAAAGCTATGTGTTCAGCTTAGCTTGTAAGCATTAATTATACTGGGACTCCAAATCATTATAGGACTTATTACATTGTTTTTCTTTTAAAAAGTTTTTTTTATTAATTTTATTTATTTCTGTATGTGTATGAATGTACTGTCTGCATGCAAGTCTGTGCACCCGTGTCGTGCAATGCCGCGGAGGTCAGAAGAGGGTGTCGGATTCCCCTGGAACTGGAGTTCTCCTGGAATTGGAGTTTCAGATGGTTCTCAGCCGCCATGTGGGTGCTGGGGATTGAACCCGGGTCCTCTGCAAGAGTGGTCGGCGCTCTTAACCGCTAGGCCATCTCTCCAGCCCTACATTGTTTTTCTTAGGAGTACATAGCTCTAAATGTTTTCAAAACACGATTAACTTGGTTTACAAGGTTATGAAAAACTTTAATTTGTAAAAGCTTGTTCCAAAAAGGCTTTCTTAGAAAGTCATTCCCACAACTAAACAACCCCCGAATTCATAGATGTATAGAATCTCCTGAATAGCGAGAATAATCTTGAAGAAAAACAAAAACCCAAATCTGGAGGTATCATAATACCTGATTTCAAGATATACTGTCGAAAGGCTGGAGAGATGGCTCAGCAGTTAAGAGCACTGGCTGTTCTGGAGAAGACCTGGGTTCAGATGCCAGCACCCACAAGGTGACGAACAACCATCTGTAACTCCAGTTCTAGGGGATTAGAGACCAGGGGATTTGATGCCGTCTTCTGTCCTCCTTAGGCACTGCACTTAACACTCATACACATAAAATAAAAGTTAAAAAAAAGATATACTGCAGAGCCATACTAACTAAAGCAGTATGGTACTGGATGTTCATAGGTAGGAGACTGAAGTTTGACCCCTGTGCCTCACTCTCCCTATAAAAAACAACCCGAGATGGATTAAAGACATAAATGTAAGAATTGAAACTATTAAACTACTAAAAGAAAATATAAGAGAAATATTTCAAGACATCAGCACAAGGAATGATTTTTTGGCTGGATTCCCAAAACACAGGACACAAAAGCAAAAATGGACAAATGGAATTATATTACACCAAAACCCTTCTGTCCAGCAAAGGAAACAATCAGCAGTGTAGAGAAGCCCTACATAATGAGTTTATTGTACAGAGAGTTAAAATCATAAAGAACTCCAGAAACTTCACAAAGTCTGGGAGACGTCTTTGGATAATATTCTTGTGTGCGAGAACAAGGACTGGAGTTCAAATCCCCAGCACCCATTTAAAAAAGCTGGGTGGGTGTTCCTATAATCCTACTGCTTGGAAGGTGAAGACAGCGGACCCTTGGAACAAGGCGACTGGATGAGCTGAATCAGTAAACGCCAGGTTCAGCAAGAGACACCTATCTCAATAAATAACGTGGACAGCAGTTGAGGAAGACAGCAACATCAACCCCTGGCCTCTACATACATGCACACACATGTGCATGCACACCTGTACACATTTGTGCCACTACACAGGAATGCATATACACACAAGCATTGCACACACATACAGACCCTACAACTAAAAATGGATTTGCCAAGTAATCTGGCTATCCCATTTTTAGGCATATAGCCAAAAGAAATGAAATTATGCCAGAGAGACATCTGCATGCCGTATTTCTTGGGGCACTTTTCAGAAAAGCTAAGAAACCTATATATATATATATATATATACTTCCCTAGTAATCAGCCTTGGTACCTATCAACAGATGAATAAAGAAGATGTGGTCTATACTGGCAATGTATCATTTAGCCCTGAAGTAGAATGAAATCCTGCCATTTTCAGTGCAATGGATGGAACGGAAGTGGAGATTATGTGAAATGAAATTAGCCAGATACAGAGAGACAAGCACTGGATGTCTTCTCCTGCATGTGGAAACAGAAGCTTTCATGAATGTAAGACAGTGCCTAATAGAAGGTGGAGAGTGTGGGGAGGGGAATAAAGGAGGTTGGGTAGGTCAGCGCATGCACAGTCATGTACAGAAACACCACACTCAATTACTGTTTAAATTGCAGCCTGTCAGGGCTGCAGAGATGACTCAGCAGTGAAGAGCACTGACCGCTCTTTCATAGGACCTGGGTTTGATTCCCAGCACCCGCATGGCACTTCCAGTTCCAGAGGATCTGACACTCTGTTCTGTCATTTGGCAGGCACTGCATGACATTGGTGCACATACATACATGCAGGCATAACACTCATGCACATAAAATACAAAAATAAAAATTATTGCATATTAATACACAATTAAAATATTATAATAAAAGGTAACTAAAGGTGAAGCAGCAGCTGAGGACAGGCCGGCGCTCGCCATGGCCCACGAGAAACCCAAGGAGGGAGTCAACACTGAGAAGGAGCATACTCATTTGAAGGTGGCGGGGTATATGCCACTTAGTAAACTAATGAAAGCTTATTGTGAACGACAGGGTTTGTCCGATTTGATGGGCAGCTAATTGATGAAACAGGGCTGCACAGTTGGAAATGGAGGATGAAGACACAGCTGACGTGTTCTAGCAGCAGACAGGAGGCGTCTACTGAAAAGGGAACCTGCTACTTCACTCCAGAATTTTGTTATAGGGCAAGAATACATTCTCAATTAGAAAACCACGGTTTGGTTCTACTGCATCCTGACTACTACAGTACAGTCCTCTCGATTTCACTTCCCCTTCCCATTCCTTTATCCTACATAAAGTAACTGGTGTATGTGCACAAGCATATTGTGCTTTTTTTCCTCTTTTTAATCTAAATGGCCAGTGCTATGTTTTGGAGCTGGTATGGAGAAAGTTCTGGTTCTGTGACAACCTCCCCTCGGGCTTCAGTTCTCTCACATCTAAAATGATAGCATTATGGTGATGACAGACTAAGGGTCCAAGGCTGGAAGCTATTAACAGAGGGCAGGTAACTGTCCTTATTAAACTGCATTCTACAGATTAGAGAATTATCAGTTTGTGTAATTCCACAGCAAAGTCAGTCACATAAGACTGAAAGTCACTGTTCTTCTTGCAGTATTCTTATATCGTTTTGGTTTCCACTTAGAGAACTTTGTTGCTGTTTTGCTTTTCAGTGCTAGGGTCTGAAGCCAGGGCCCCCAGCGTGCTGTGAACTCTGCCATGGAGCTATCTTCCCGGCCCTCTTCTCGAGAGACTTAGTGATGCAATAAATCTTTTTTTTTTAACTTGGGTTTATTTTTAATTTTGTATGTGTATGAATGTACTGTCTGCATGCAGGTTTGTGCACCCGTGTCGTGCAATGCCACAGAGGTCAGAAGAGGGTGTCGGATTCCCCTGGAACTGGAGTTCTCCTGGAATTGGTGTTACAGACGGTTCTTAGCCACCATGTGGGTGCTGGGGATCGAACCCTGGTCCTCTGCAAGAGCAGTCGGTGCTCTTAACCACTACAATATCTCCCAGGCCCCGCAATAAATCTTTTAATTCAACTACTCTACGAATGAATGAAATTTTTCTCTTGGAGTGAAAATGTTAATCCTGTTTTTGACTTTCCAAATTTCTACTTCCTGTGTTTTAACTTGGACACCTGTACCATGACATCAATTTAGATTATATTAATACATTGTTAGAGGAAAGTAAAAGAAATTTATCATGGCTATGTATGTGGTTAGGCACACACATACCATGGCACATGTATGGAGAGGAGAGGACAACTTGTCAGCTCTCTCTTCTTACAATGTGGGTCCTGGGGATGAACTCAGGTCATCAACCTTGGTGGAGAGTGCCTTTACCCCAGAACTATCTCCTACCTAGTAGGAAATTTTTTAAAAAAATAAAGTTTTTTGAAACCAGGTCTCATGTAGCTCAGGCTGGACTGGAACTTACTATGTAGCTGAGGCTGTTCTTGAATCCTGACCTTCCTGGTTCTTCCTCTCAAGTGCTTGGATAACAGGAATGGACTATCATGCAGTTTTATTATTTTTTAAAAACTTAAGACTCAAAAAATTAAAAAAAATCTTCAAGATTCTAGCATCATACTGAACCTTTAAATATCTTTTTTTTTTTGAAAAAGAAAATAATAAGAAAAACTTATTCATTGTCAGCTGTACAGAAAGGTAAACACTTCCAATTTCACAGCAGTATTTTTCCTGAATGAATGACTGAAACAGACAATTTTTGTTGTTATTTTTACTGTGTGTGCACTAGTGTACTGCCTACATGGAGGTAAGTGCACCCATGTAGTGTAGCGCCCATGGAGGTCAGAAGAGAAGGTGTCGGATTCCCTGGAACTGACCTTACAGAAGGTTGTTAATCACCATGTAGGTGCGGAGAATCGAACCCAGGTCATCTGCAAGAGCAGCCCCTGCTCTTAACCACTGACCCATCTCTCCAGAACCCCCAAGTAAAAATTTAAAGACATTTTTATTCAAAATTCTCCATCTAGGAGAAAAGATACATAACAATGTTTATACATGCTTTAATAACTTATTTTACTGTACAACTTACATTCTATGTAACAACACAGTAAAACATCGAAAGAAAATAATTAGCATTTAAATAAGAATCTAGTATTGTACAGGACACTCAAAGGTAGAATCCACACATTTTATCGTGATTAAGTGCCACATAGCTCCATAAGCCATCTTGTTTACTGTGTGCTCAGAAATTAAGATATCGACATTTTTTTCTGATTTGTAAGGTCTAAGCTACTATGATCTTTCAGAATAGAACATGTTTTCCTTGCTAAATTTGGTTAGGGAAGAGCTCTAATTTATCCCTTTTTAAAAAACTAAATCCATTTTCCCTTTCATGTCAGTTCACAATTTTAAACAGAAGCATTTGAGTTTGTGTACACTGACACCGACATGCGGCAGAACAGGCCACATTTATGTTGTTTCACAGCCAGCAATGGTCCAGACCCTAAGGAAACAAAAGAAACAGACCACCAAGTTCTGCCAAAGTAGCACCTAGAAAAATAGCACTTCAGTCAAATTTCTCTTGCTGTCTTTGTGTGATGCAAGTGACACAGTGACCACCACGAACTATAGGCAGAATGTAAAGAGGAAGGAGATGAGAAGCTGCTTTCTAATTGTGAAATAATCTTGGTAATTCAGGTGTTCTCTACCGAATTCTATAATGGCTGCCAAAGCAGATGCACAGCAGACACTGCAAGATGCAGGTACGATGGAGATGCCTGCTCTCCACCCCATCCTCTTCCAAAGAAGTCTTGTTTCAAAGAGGGAAAGGCACAGGAGGTGTGCTTTTTCATTTGGCTCAAAAACAATGAAGATTAATTTTAAAAGTTGGTAACAACTACTAAAGCAAAATGCTATTATCTGTATTTCCTTAGATAGAGATTTTAAAAAAAATATGGGATGTTAACGACAAGAAACAAACAGCACAGTGTTGTCACTGGGACCAGGACCACGCGTAACTGCGGCAGTGAACTGCGGCACACCTGCACAGACTGAACCTGAAGACAAGCCTACAAAGAAGAGCTGGCAGTTTCTGCTAACAATCTTCTGGATCAATGTCTCCTTCCAAAAACGAATCTGCAGTGAAGCTAAACTCCTCTCCATGGAGCTGAAAAATTTAAACGCTCGAAGTTTCAGTTGATTGCAAAACATGTAATCCTACAGACCACGGAACACCAAAGGCTGGAAGTCAACTATCGCTTGATCTGTAAAAGCTACTAATTTTCACTTTGTTCCATGTAAACCAAGATGAATCAGAAATTTCAATAAAACAGCAGTTATGGTCAAGTTTACATCCTATAATATCTTTAGAAGACAGCAATAATATTTAATATAACTGTAAACATAAGTCCCTAAGAGACATTCAGTTAGACAATGAGGCTGAGATCCCCTTAAAGAGTGCTGTGACAGGTGTAGTGTAACTAGCTTCCACTGCAATTGCTGAGGATGCCTCTGGGGAAGGAGGTTTCCACACCCCTGAGCTACTTGAAGAGCAATCATGACTGAGGGGAGAAATACATACCAAATGCCACTTTAAAAAGTCATTAGAACATCTCGTTCTTGAACACTAGTGTAGAAAGGTCTCCCAAAGATGAAAGAGTGCAAGCCTGGCTTAATCTTCTCAGCTAGAGCCATTATTATGTTAAGATCGCCCTCTGCTGTTAAATCAAGATCAATCTTCAGGTTCCGAAGAGACTTAAAGGGCTTTTTCCCCTTCTGCCTACAGATAATGAAAAAGAAAAATGAAACCAAACATTATTAATGCAGAAAATGTCCAAAACTCATAAGGTACAAATGTTTTTCTTTATGGAATTTTACTTACGTATCATCTTCTATATATTTTATTAGTGTCAAGGCTTTTCTGTGAAGAACAAGTAGAAACTGTGCAAGGAAAGTACTCCTGAGAGATAAACCAGGTTTCAGATGAAAGACCTGCAGGAAACGGACCACTTTCAATAGGCAATTCTCTGTGTATTTATACGTAGCATGTTTCTGTGACAATGCTGACAGTAGCTGACAGACATGACAGCCACTTCCTTTCCTTCCCAAAAGGCAGAAATGTGGTCAGGGCACAGATCTAGAAACTCTGACAGGTTTTGAGATTTCCTATTTTTACCTTGAAAAATGTACTCAAATTTTATATTCTACATCAAAACAGATGGTTGTTTATATTATTATGAAAAACTCATTATGCTAATTATTTCATGCTGTGTGTTTATGTAGGTGGGGTGGAGAATAGGAGGGATTTTATTTCATCTTGAGAAACATGGAATTACATTAACTATGGACAATTCTCTAACTTTGTCATTCACAGACCACACAGACCTGGAACCCAAATTTCTAGTCAACACGAGGATCACATTATTTCGAAGCTACATCTATGATTCAGTCTTGGCAGGATTCCCAGAATGATATTATGGCAAAGCTCTGGTTACAATGAAAAAATAAGTCTCATACAATCTATCATCTTCTTCAAATGAGTAATTCAGTAGATATTTTTAAAAATAAGACAATAAAGCTGCCATAATTTAAAGAGAAATATACTAATTTTAAAAAACATTTTCTGTTCAATTAAAGAAAATAAGGAATACTCCTCTTCTTCAAACAAAACAGTCCTTGAGTAATGGGCAGAATCTGAAATAGCTACTGAGATGGGGAAATGCTGAACTCTTAATTCTTACTACACAGGCTACTGTCACTAATAATTCAAAAAGAAACTTAGAGATGGTAGAAAGGCCCTTATGTACTTTTCAAAGATCTGGACTTAATTTTATGATGTTTTGTATGTATTATATAGGCAATGTGGGAATTTTTTTTTTTTATTGTTATTCTTTGGTCTTTTTGAGACAGAGTCTCCCTTGCAGCCCCAGCTGGCCTGAAACTCACTATGTAGACCAGGCTGACCTCAATCTCACCGAGATCCACCTGCCTCTGCCTCCCGAGTTGTAGGAGATACTTTAAAAGAAACATGCCATGCCATTTACTCTGCCAATGGCTGGTACCTTGCTTACCTGATCCAGGAAGGCTTTCACTAGAGTATCTCTGTGTAAGACATCTTGGAAAATATTCCTATGAAGAAAAGAAAAAGTCCAAATGTTGAAATGAATATACAAGTTTACTTTCCACAACCTCTCAGTCCAGCCAATAAATTAAACTTTTATAAAAAGATGTATAAGAATACAGATTTGTGTATTTGGGAGAGAAAATATATATTCAGGGGTTGGGGGTGCAGTTTAGTAGTAGAATGCATACTTAGTGCGCTTGAGGCCCTGGGTTCAATATTCAGCACACACACACAAAATGTGTGTGCACACACAGATTCACTTTAACTCAAGGATACATTAATGGTGTCTGTCAGGACAAAGGTAATTATTTTTCTAAAGAGGATAAGCAGAATATACTCAGGAAAGGTAGATACATACCTATCAATCTGCTTTAGAACTCTCACCTTACAAAGTGATGTTACGAGCATTATATAATTAAGAAAGATAATTATCAATCTTTCCTGTCTCAAAAATCAAACCAGCAATAAAAATAGGCACACCAGCATTATCACTAGAGCCTCAAAGCAATCAGACAAATGCTAAACTACATAAGTGGGATTAAGCCATAAACTTAAATGATAAGGGTGATATCATGACCTCCAGATTTAGGCCAAGAGACTCACCATCTGCAATGATATGAACCAGTAATCAAGAAAGCACTAATGCATCAGCAGTGCAGACCAGACGTCATGTCCAGTTGAGCTAATGGTGCCAGCACAGCACCCAGGACACAGCAGGTCCCATGCGAACAGGAGACCGTCCCCTCCTCACTCATTTTCCTCTTTCATCTTCCCTAGGCTATTGTCTTCAGGTCAGAGGGATAATGCGATATTTATTAAGATAAGATAGATGAAAAGCAAGACAGAACAGTAGCACTCATCTCAGCAAGAGGAACAGCAGAGAGGGGCTAGAGCATGAAATGGACATAGACGTCAAGTCTCTTAGTCTCAGGAAATGAATGTACCAAGCTACAGAAAGAAGCTGAGAAGAATACCAGCCCTTCATGATTACTGACTGCATCGACAGCACCACTTGTTAGGCTTTCAGAGAGGCTGAGACTTGTTAAGTCCACCATTCTCAAACTCTCTATTTTACTGAACAAGTGTCTGGATCACAGTGAACTCGATGAAGCAGAGTGTTTTTAAAAGATTACTTCCAAGCCAGGTGTGACGGTGCACACCTTTATTCCCAGCACTGGGGAGGCAAAGGCGGATGGAGGCCAGCCTAGTCCAGACAGCAAATTCTAGGCCAACTGGGGTTACAAGGAGACTCTGTCTCAAAAAGACCAATAAAAAAGTTATGTGTAGGCTGGGCATGGTGGCGCACACCTTTAATCCTAGCACTTGGGAAGCAGAAGCAGGCGGATCTTTGTGAGTTTAAGGCCAGCCTAGTCTACAGAGTTCCAGGATAGCTGGGGCTACAGGGAGACCCAACGTGAAAAGACCAAAAAAAAAAAAGTGAATATTGTTCAAAACACACCAACAGTAACACTAGTCTTTTGTTTTCTTTAAATTTATTTTTATCTTATGTGTACGAGTGTACGGCCTGCATGAGTGTAAGTGAACCATGTTGTGCAATGTCCGAGAAGATCAGAAGATTTGAGATACCCTGAACTGGAGCTATGGACAGTTCTTAGCTACAATGTCAGTGCTAGGATTTGAACCTGGGTTCTCTGCAAGAGCAGTCAGTGCTCTTAACTGATGAGACAGCTCTCCAGCTCTTTGTTTTTGTTTTTTTGATACAGGTGTCTCTGTAGCCCCAGCTGGCTCTGAACTTGCAGAGATCAGTCTGCCTCTGCCTTTGCGCTGGGATTAAAGGTGTGTATCACCATGTCCAGCTAGTATATATACTTGTTAAATATTTATTTAAGGGCGATTCTTAACCTATTTTAGGGGAAATAATATTTTTAAAAATGAGTAAGAAAAACTGAAGGTTAAAATAATTTAAATGCAACTTGCTTTGTTTTTACTCATAAAAGACAAAGTCTCGTATTGGTTGACACTGACACCCAAGGTCGAGTGTCACGTACAGATCAGGAGTGAAGCTTTCGTCTGTGTAGATGATGGTGTCCTGAGCCATATCCTCTTCTGAAGTGGCCCTCCAGAAGGCTGTCAGCTCTGATCTCATGTATCTGCGTTGATTATAAATATGTTCATGACAGGGCGGCATCTGTTTTACAGTATTGACGTCCACATCAATGTGTGTGGTGGGGTACGGAGCATACATTACTTGCCGGAAGGGGAGCACAAAGCTTCCAGTTGAATCCTGTCAAAATGAAAAGAAAACTGTCCCACATTCCAATGAGAGGGGCAATGCTTTAATAATAATAAAACTCTGGGGCTGCTAGGATGGCTTAGTGGGTACAGACACTGCTGCCATGCCTGAAGACCTAAATTCAATCCCTAGAACCCACAAGCTGTCTTCTAATGTGTGCCACATCATATGCTTGCACATGTCCGTGCAAATACACACACACACACACACACACACACACACACTGTTTTTTTTCATTTTTAAAAATTGATTTTATTTTAAATCTAGCTTTGGGGGGCTGGAGAGATGGCTCAGAGGTTGAGAGCACTGGCTGCTCTTGCAGAGGATCCGGGTTCAATTCCCAGCACCCACATGGTGGCTAACAACCATCCATAACTCCAGTTCTAGAGGATCCAGTGCCATTCTCTGACTTCCACAGGCATTGCAGGACACAAGTGCACTTATACACATTTGGGCAATACGCTCATAATGTAAAATAAAAATAAGAAAAAAAATCCTAGTTTCGGCTTTATTCTAAGAAATTTGTCACTTCTGTGCTCAAAGTCTCAGTGGTAAAGTGTTCAAGATTTTCTTTATCTTTATGTGTGTGAGTGTTTTGCCTGCATGGGCTGTGAGCCACCTGAGGCCAGCGTTGAGCACTGATCCTCCAGTTTCTGTAGGAGCAGTGTGCAGTCTTAACTGCTGAGCCATGCCAAGTGTGTTTCTAAAAGTAAAATGTTTACTTCTTTCTAGTTAGTTGGGCAGCCACTTAGCACGTAATAAACATGCACTGTGTATAAGGTATTGTGCCTAGTAGTGTGTGACTAGAATACAGAGGAGGTCTAAGTCTTTTCACTCTTTTAAGGCTGTGATAACCACTGTATAATGTTGATGTATTTTCTGGAAAGCTATACAACTTGGAATTTGCGTGGAGAGAACTCTTTTAGTTTTCAGTTTCACTCATGTTTTAGCAAATGGCAGATGTTCCTTTTATGATTAAATATTCCATTATACATATGTACCATTATTTTCCAGTTATCTGTGAATAAAAATTTAGCTTGATCCCATGCTTCAGCTATGGTGAACAGAGATGCAATGCAAATGAAACTGCAGGTGTTTTACCCACATGGTGACTTATTTTCTTATTAGCACATTGAGCAAAGAAGATAAAACCTATAAATGGGAGAAAATATTTGTGAACAGTTTATCAGATGAGTTAATGTAAGTATCTCAAAAGAAAAACAAAAAGCATGGGACTGGAGAGAGGGCCTAGCGGTTAAGAGCACCGACTGCTCTTGCAGAGGACCCGGTTCAATCCCCAGCACCCACATGGCGGCTGAGAACCATCTGTAACTCCAATTCCAGGAGAACTCCAGTTCCAGGAGAATCTGACACCCTCTTCTGACCTCCAAGGCATTGCACGGCATGGGTGCACAAACCTACATGCAGACAGTACACTCATACACATAAATAAATAAAATAAAATAAAGTAAAAAAAAAGAGAAACAAAAAAGCGGGGATCTGATTCAGTGGGAAAGCTGAATCCTGTCAGTTCTGTCTAATGCAGTGCTGGGGGCTCAGCCCCAGCCTTGCTTGCAAGGCTTTTGTCTCTGCTCTATTGGTGTGTAACATATTTTGAAGTTGGGTATTGCTCTGCCACCAGCTTTGCTTTTTTCTTTGCTTAAGAATGCTTTGGCTAGCCAGGTGTGGTGGCCACACCTTTAATCCTAGCACTTGGGAGGCAGAGGCAGGCGGATCTTTGTGAGTTCAAGGCCAGCCTGGTCTACAGAGTGAGTTCCAGGACAGCCGGGGCTACAGGGAGACCCTGTCTCAGGGGAAAAAAAAAAAAAAAAGAAAAAACAAAAAAACAAACAAAAAGAATGCTTTGGCTATTCAGGATCTATGTTCATCACTTTTCAAATCTCTGTAACAAAATACCTGAACAGAGAAAGATTTCTTTTGACACAGTTTCAGCCCCTTTTTTTGGATCCATGTCAAGGCCAGGAGCACGGGGGGAACAAAGCTGTTCACCTTCTGGCAGCCTGGATGAATAAAGTAAGGGTGCAGGCCAGTCTCCCAATCTGCCCTCCAATGACTTACTTCCTCCAACAGGTCACAATGCTCCAAGTTCCCACCATCTCCCAACAGTGTCACCAGCACCTAGGCACTTGGGGGGACATTCAAGGTCTAAACTATAACAAGGTCTGTTGTAGATCCATACAAACTATAGGAGTGTTTCTAGCTCTGTGAAGAGCATCAGAGTGTCTGGAGAAGAGTTGAAATGAATCTGCAGACTGCTGTAGATAGTATGGCTATTTTAACAGCAGTGTGTCAATCCATGGATACTGGCTATCTTTTTCGTCATTTAAATTTTTTTTTCATCAGTGTTTTATAATCTTCATTGCAGACACCATTCACTTCTTGGTTAAATGTATCCACAGGGTTCTGTGTTGTCTGTAGCTACTCTAAGTACTCTAAGTAGCTTTTGCATATTTTTTTCTCAGCCACTTTGTGCCTGGCATGCCAAAAAAAGAAATACTGATTTTTAAAAGTCATGTATGTTGCATCTTCACTCATCATTTTTAGTATTACTTTGACAGACTAAAGTTCCCCATCCCCTAGCAAGACCGGGAACTGACCTATGGTCTCGTGGATGCCAGGCAAGTGCTCTAGCCACTGAGCCCTGGCCGCAGCCCTGAGTCTAGGTTTTTCTTTTCTTTTCTTTTTCTGGTTTGTTTGTTTTGTTGTGGACCTGCGCCTTTAATGTGCCATCTCTCATCCCACAGTCTAGGTTCTTTAATGAAGAGAGTCATCTGCAAGCAGGAAGCGACCGCCTCCCTTCTTTCTTAGATGCTCTCTATGTTCTTCTCTTGCTGTCATGCTTTGGTGAACACTTCCAATGTTAGACTGAACGTAAGCAGTGAAAGCAGAGACGGCTGTCTTGTTTTTAGTTGTACTCATCTCAGCTTTTCCCTACTCAGTACAATCCTGCTGTAGGTCTGTCACATGTGGCCTTTGTTGCACAGAGAAATGTGTGCACGTTCCTTGTGGATGGAAGTTTTTAGGGTACCTACAACAATGTCAAATAATTTGTTTCATTTTGCTATGTTTACATTTTCAAGAAAAGATTCAACATGAGAGAATCACACAGTGATTATGAAAGCTTTTTCTTTTTCTTGTGTGTGGATGCACATGTGTATATGTGCATATGTGCCTGGATGCACATGTGTATAAAGGTACACATGCATGTATGTGCACATGTGTGTGGAGGCTTGAGGCTGAGGTTGATGTCAGGAATTTTTCTTGATCACTCTTGCATCTTATTCTTTTTTTTAAAATTAAATTTTTTTATTTTTATTTTATGTTCATGAGTGTTTCTCCTGAACCACATGTGTGCAATGACCATGAAGGACAGAGAGGGCATGGAACTGAAGCTACAGCCAGTTGTTAGCCACCACGTGGGCTCTGGGAACCAAACCTGCTTCTTCTGTAGGAGCAACAAGTGCTCTTAACTACTGAGCTGTCTCTCCAGCCCCTTACCTTATTACTTTTTGAGGTAGGGTTTTTCAATCAAACCCAGAGCTTGTCGGGAAAAATTGTTTTCACTAAATTACTGGTATTTATTTATTTATTTATTTATTTATTATTTGTTTACTTACTTATCTTTGGTATTTTTGAGGAAGGGTCTCCTTGTAGCCCCAGCTGGCCTGGAACTCACTCTGTAGACCAGACTGGCCTTGAACTCACAGAGATCTGCCTGCCTCTGCCTCCCGAGTGCTGGGATTAAAGGTGTGCACAACCATACCCTGCAATTACTCGATTTTTAAATGGCTAATTTACATTTACCTGTTTTGCTTCTGAAAAGTAAACTCAAACATAAAATTCACATTTTTCCCATGCTTTAAATTTTATAAAAATAAATGAATATGATACCTAAGTACAAAATAGTCATTCAGAAATTTAAATCTAAAAAAAAATTAAAAAAGGGGACGCTGGAGAGATAGCTCAGCAGTCAAGAGCACTGTCTGCTCTTGCAGAGAACCTGGGTTTGGTTTGATTCCCAGAACCCACATAGTGGCTAACAACTGTCCTTAACTCCAGCTTCAGGGGATCTGATGCCCTCTTCTGACCTCTGTGGGCATTGCATGACAAAGATGCGCTTAAATACATGCACACAATACACTCATATACATAAAATAATAAAAGCAATTTAAGAAAAAGCAATATAAATCTCTTCAGTAAATAATAAAAAAAGAAAGATGCCAGGCATGGTGCACAGGCCTTTAATCCAAGCACTTGGGAGGCAGAGGTAGGCAGATCTCTGTGAGTTCAAGGCCAGTCTGGTCTACATAAGTGAGTTCCAAGACAGCTGGAGCTACAGGGAGACCCTGTCTCAAAAAGACCAAAAAACAAACAAACAAAAACAAAAACGAACAAAAAACAACAAAGAAAGAAATAAAGAAATAAGGAAAGAAAGAAAGAAAGCCATTTTAGAGGTGCAAGCTGATCAAGCATGCATTTAAAGAAAATACTGAGGTTAGACATAGGTAAAGGGAACCACATAAAAAAAATAAACAATATTTGGAGGTGTTTCATGATGATACTAATTATAAATCCACAGAGCATATATTCAATGCTTACTTAGAATGATGTAAAAGAAGCCAGTCCCTGGACATATAAAAATATGATACATTAAATGCTAATATTTAATGCTCTTTACAAAGACTCTCAAGTACTATTTTAAAAATAGGTTTTACTTCAGATAAATGACAAGTATACCTTTAGCAGGCCTTGTACAAAGAGCCCTGATTCATATTTAAAAGATGATTCTGTTTCACACAGCCTGGAGCATTTTCTCTCCGCTGGAGTCAGAAAAAGGCATAAAGTTCTCACTATCTAGGGAAGAAAAGATTTGAGCATTGAAATGTGAAGTAAAGACACCCTTGTTTGCTTATAAAGAAATCGATGTTGCTGTCCCCCCAAATATTTCCTGAAGAACAAGCATTCCTTGGCTACCGGAACAGTCCACAGCTAGAACACTGCTTAGAAAGCTTGGGAAACAGTACATCAACTGCAAAGTATCTCAAAATTTGCTACATCTGAATAAATATAATTTTTTTCCTCTAAAGGAAGGGTATAATGTTCATTCCTTCTCAGTTATTTGACCATGAAATATTTATTTCAGTGGGAAATAATAACCTAATAGAATAACTATCTCTATCCGGCAACAACTGCTTTTCAAACATGCAAACAACTCTGGAGAAGAAAACTCAACATATTTACAGGAGGCAGAGTGACAGCTTCTGTTGCAACTGTCCTGGGTGATAAAGCCAACTGAATACCAAGGAGTGTTGTGCTCAAACCTCCTACAGAAAGAAAGTTCCATAAGTTTGATTTAAAATAAGTAAACCATTGGCAGGGGTTTAGAAACCTTGATCCTAAGAGGGTTTGACCTAGAATTTATTGAGAAAAATATAAGGCCATATAACCAAGCTGGAGTTCCACTGCACTCGGAGCTAGGAGGTTAAAATGGAGGTTTTCAACTGAAGAAGTGTCAACTTTTTCTCAAAATGACAAGCTAAAATGAGAAGCTATTCAACCTGAAAGAGGATGGATGAGAAAAATGTTTAACAGGCAAAGCCCGATCCATGGAAATCTCCTTCATAAAGCCAGCTGGGAAGACCCAACATGGATTTCAAGTGGAAAGCCACTTCTGGGTAACACAAATGTTAAGGCCCCTAGATAAAATATGAGGATATTAATCTCTCATAAATGGTTGAGAAATAGTATTTTGGCAGATTAAACCTCATATGAGTACACAGGACAGCTTATCAAAAAGTAAATAACAGCTCTGAAGAGCAAATTTTCCTAACAAATTTCCCACATAAATCTTTTTGGAAAAAATTAGTTTTGTTGCAATTGATTTATATGCACCTATCTCTGCATTCTTGCTTATTAATGGTCAGTGAAGAAAGTGTAAAATCTCTTAGTTGACTACCTAACTGCTTTTAAATATAACTGTTCATTAATTTTTACTAACTCACATAGTACTAAAGGAAGTGGCCAAATTATTGAATAAAGCACAACCCCACTGAGCACGTGGTAACAGTAATGCCCTACAAAGAATAAATGAGGAGGAAGCCAAGATAATGAAATCCAGATGATCAGTGTTAGTGCCAACCAACTTTCTGTTTACTAATGATGAAGCTAAGAGATATCCCATGAAGGTGGACTTTCTTACTGTAAGATATGCCTATATCCAAACTCCCATTTCTCAGTTCAACACTAAGGCTTTCTATAATTTCCTTGACAACAGAGAAATAGATTCCTTAATGTGTTCCTATTAGGTACAGGTAATGGGCCCACAGACTTTGTACAACCTCCGGAAGTCCAATGAATGAATTTGCCTTTCTGTACTATCTACCTTTTGCAACTCTCAAGTATCTGTGAAGTTATCTTGTTTGTTTTATTTTATTTTTCATAGACATAGGGTCTCACTGTGTAGCTCTGGCTGACTCGGAATTTTCTTAAGAGACTATGCTGGCCTCGAACTCACGGAGATCCCTGGGTCTCTGCTTCCCAAGTGCTAAGATTAAAGGTGTGCACCATCACACCAGGCTCAAATATTTGTGTTAATGTACAGTCATTTACTCTGTACCTCACAACTACATTCATCAGTATAGTTTCCTACTGCTCCACATAGTCAAGAAAATTTGTTTAATAGGTGAACTCATATTTATTTTTAAAAACTGGGATATTGAAGAAAAAAAATTTAAAAATATCTCATTTAAATTTTTCTCAAAATGTTTTAGATGCAACTGGGAGTTATGAGTTATCGAAATAAAAGTGGTTATTGAATTCTTATTCAGTTTATAACAGTCATTTTTTCCAGAGATTTACCAAATTTCCAATTTGGTAAAATTACATTGCCTCCTTATACCATCTGGCCATTTCAATTGCAACACAGTATTTAAATAATTCACAATATGCGAGCAGTATTAGCAGTCAGATCATAGTTAGACTCTAAAATGAATTACCTTATTTACTTTTTCTGCACTGCTGCCCACTACCACAGAACAGCCACAGGTCTGCAAGTGTGAGCTGATGGCACTGCAGGTTAAAAAAAAACAGACTGAAAACACTGGGTGGAAAACAACTTCACTGGCTTAGAAATGAGCAAATGAGCTTCCGACAACTCAGAAGCACGTTGCTGATGAATACCAAAGCTATCAGCATAATGTTATCTTTTTTTGCACAAAACTCCATTTTCATAGACAATCTATTATTTGAGTTTTTTTGTTTTTCTTTTGAGACAGAGTTTCTTTGCAGCCCCAGCTGGCCTAGAACTCATTATGTAGACTAGCCTGGCCTCAATCTCACAGAGATCTGCTTGCCTCTGCTTCCTGATTAAAGGTGCCCATAACCACACCCGGCTTTATTTGAGTCTTAACCCAGTTAGTAAAATGTCATCATTTTTATACTAATTTTTTTAAAGACAAGGTACTAAGAACAATGTACGAATGGTGGACATCAGCAGATGAAAATGCTTCTGATTCAAGCCACTAAGACTTACAGATTAAACATTCTCACTCTGATCTTTCATTAACTGCCTAAAGGAAAATCATTCAGCTATAGAAGGAAGCACTTATTCTTTCCCTTTTCCCTTTAAAAACAAAAGCTCATGGTCATCTGCAGCTGTAAAGAAATAGTGGACTAGGAGATAAGGTAACTCGGAGAACACTAGACTAATGCACTGGCACTCAATAAATATCGGATATTCAGGTTACTATATTTCTTAGAAGAAATATGAACAGGAAAAGTTAGCTATTCACCACTAAGTGATTATATGTGCTTGGCACTCAATGCTTACCAGAACCCTATAAAATAGGCATGATCATTATTCCCATTTTACAGATAAAGACACAGAGAAGTGCGGCTTTGGGTAGCTTGCCCAAGGCTACTGGGCTGTAACCCAGACAGTCTGGTTCTACAGCCCACACTCTTTAAGTACTAAATTCACAGTTTGATGGAAAATATCAGCATGAAATATGAAGGATTTCCATTTGTAGGCCTAAAAAATTTACACACGTCTACACTGTAACTCAATTTGATAGGTTTCTTAGGGTTAGCTTTAATGAAAATTACCAGAAGAAACCAGAACCAGAGGGGGAAAACTCCAGGCACCAGGGAAACTCAGCTTCTTTAAAATGCAAAAGGAGCAACATCAGCAATGTCACCACCATAGGACTGAAAACAATATGCATGTGAGCACCTGTGCAAACATGCAATGTCACCACCATAGGACTGAAAACAATATGCATGTGAGCACCTGTGCAAACATGCAATGTCACCAACATAGGACTGAAAACAATATGCATGTGAGCACCTGTGCAAACATGCAATGTCACCAACATAGGACTGAAAACAATATGCATGTGAGCACCTGTGCAAACATGCAATGTCACCAACATAGGACTGAAAACAATATGCGTCTGAGCACCTGTGCAAACATGCAATGTCACCAACGTAGGACTGAAAACAATATGCATGTGAACACCTGTGCAAACATGCAACAGGACTGAAAACAATTTGCATGTGACCACCTGTGCAAATACACAATGCTGTCCTGAAACAATCCGAGTACACAGGGATTCTATTATCTTTTTCCTTCAAAATCTTGTCATAGGTGAGCATAAGATCTGATGTTTTTTACTCAGCATTCAGAAAAAGACAGAATTCTTACTTGAGCAGAAAGCCTTCATGACAACTGTCACCAATGTCATCATCATTGAGTACGGTCTCAGCTATCTAGAAGACACCAAAAAGAAATTAAGTCTGTCTGTAACACAGTGCTGAGAGAACACGTGATAATAAGTGTGTTGATGTCTAGATTCACGTGACAACTGCTCTCACTTCTGAGCTCGAAGAATACCCAAAAAACAATGAACCCCTTCAGAAGAACCAAGGAGAAAGGTGGTCAGGCAGGTTAAACTGCAGTTTTTACAACTTCCTCTTCTGAATCAGAAGACCAAGGTTGATGCCAAAGGCAGCATTAAGAATAGTGATAAGATATCTGTACATTCAGCAAAAAGTGTGATTTAAATGTCTTCAACAAATGATGAATAAAGTGAAATTGGTATCACTTGACAGTCCTAATCTGTATATTGGTCTGTTTCAAAATCCACTCCATTCAATATTTTTTTTTTTTGTCTTTTTGAGACAGGGTCTCCCTGTAGCCCCAGCTGTCCTAGAACTCACTCTGTAGACCAGGCTGGCCTTGAACTCACAAAGATCCACCTGCCTCTGACTCCCAATTGCTAGGATTAAAGGCGGGCGCCACCAAGCCTGGCCTACTCTATTCAATATTAATTGTTTCTATAAGGTCCAGACTTCTCCCAATTTTTGGAAATAACAAAATAATTGTACTTAAATCAGAACATGTTTGAATAAAAAATACAAAAAAAAGTTTGAGCTGGGCGTGGTGGGGCACACCTTTAATCCCAGCACTCAGGAGGCAGAGGCAGGCTGATTTCTGTGAGTTCAAGGCCAGCCTGGTCTACAGAGCGAGTGCTCCAGGATAGCTGGGACTACAGGGAGACCCAGTCTCAAAAAAATACCAAAAAAAAAAAAAAAGTTTGGTCAGAAAATTCAGGATGTTATGTATGGTCACTTGTTTGAGGCTAACACTTCATATGGATAGCATTATGATGAAATACATACTACAAAAATAAAAATATCACTCATATATGTAATAGAATAACTCAAGGGAATTGACAAGGGTACATGTTCCCATACCACTTACATCTATTTCTTCAGGAACACTGTGAGATTTCATGGATGAAAGCAGCTCCATTACAGGAATGACCTCCCCTGTAAGCATGGGAATAACGCTCTGACCCTGTGAAAAAAGGAGAACAAAATAAGGAAACCAAGACGGGATAAGCCAGGCAATAAAATGTTTCAAATGGAAGCAAAGAATAACTCCTTGTGATGGAGAACCTCGGTGAGCTGGTAGGCGTCAGCTGGCAATTTGACACACCTGGGAAGAGGGAGCCTCAACTGAAGAGTTTCCTCCACTGGAGTGGCCTCCATCGGAGTGGCCTGCATTGGAGTGGCCTGCATTGGAGTGACCTCCATTGGAGTGGCCTGCATTGGAGTGGCCTCCATTGGAGTGGCCTGCATTGGAGTGGCCTGCACTGGAGTGACCTCCATTGGAGTGACCTGCATTGGAGTGGCCTGCATTGGAGTGACCTCTATTGGAGTGGCCTGCATTGGAGTGACCTCCATTGTAGTGGCCTGCATTGGAGTGGCCTCAATTGTAGTGGCCTGCATTGGAGTGACCTCCATTGGAGTGACCTGCATTGGAGTGTCCTGCATTGGAGTGACCTCTATTGGAGTGGCCTGCATTGGAGTGGCCTGCACTGGAGTGACCTCCATTGGAGTGGCCTGCATTGGAGTGGCCTCCATCAGAGTGTCCTGCATTGGAGTGGCCTCCATTGGAGTGGCCTCCATCGGAGTGGCCTGCATTGGAGTGTCCTGCATTGGAGTGTCCTGCATTGGAGTGGCCTCCATCAGAGTGTCCTGCATTGGAGTGGCCTCCATCGGAGTGTCCTGCATTGGAGTGGCCTCCATCAGAGTGTCCTACATTGGAGTGGCCTCCATCGGAGTGTCCTGCATTGGAGTGGCCTCCATTGGAGTGGCCATGTCTGTGAGGCATCATCATTCTATTGCTTATTTTATTTTATTTTTAGTGACTTTTTATTTTTTTTTTTATTTATGTGTATGAATGTATTGTCCGCATGTAGGTTTTGCACCCGTGTTGTGCAATGCCGCGGAGGTCAGAAGAGGGCGTCGGATTCCCCTGGAACTGGAGTTCTCCTGGAATTGGAGTTACAGATGGTTCTCAGCCGCCATGTGAGTGCTGGGGATCGAACCCGGGTCCTCTGCAAGAGCAGTCAGCGCTCTTAACCGCTAGGCCATCTCTCCAGCCCCTATTGCTTATTTTAAAAAGGAGTAAGTCTGGGGCTGGAGAGATGGCTCAGAGGTTAACAGCACTGACTACTCTTGCAGAGGACCCAGGTTCGATTTCCAGCACCCACATGTTGGCTAAGAACCGTCTTTAACTCCAATTCCAGGGGAATCCAACTCCCTCTTCTGACCTCCACAACATTGCACAACACGGGTGCACCAACCTACATGCAGACAGTACACTCATACACATAAAATAATAAATAAAATTAAAAAAATATTAAAAAAATAAAATAAAAAGGAGTAAGCCAGAAGCTGGGTGTGGCAGTGCATGCCTTTAGTCCCAGCACTCACAGGCAGAGGCAGGCGATCTCTGTGAGTTCGAGGCCAGCCTGATCTACATAGAAAGCAGCTGGGGCTATAGGGAGACCCTGTCTCAAAAAGACCACCACCCCCAAAAGAAAAGAAGAGTTGGGGAATAGAGAGATGGCTCAGCAGTGAGCACCGGCTGCTCTGGCAGGGGACCCAGGTTTGATTCCCAGTGCCCACAGAGTGGCTAACAACCATCCGTAACTCCAGTTTCAGGGTATCTGATAGCTGATCTCTGCAGGCACTGCATGACATGGGTGCACTTACATATTTGCAGGCAATACGTTCATACACATAAAGAAAAATACTCAAAATAAAATATTGTTTTAAAAAATGAGGTAGGTCAGGCATGAAGACTTTGAAATCCTTAGAGAGTAGTCTACCAGTAAGGATCCTCTCAATACCTAACTTTCATACTCAAAATGATATATAATCTATCAAAATGTATACCAAAATCATGACACAGATTTTAAGAATTAGTAAGACCTTTGGAGATTAGTTACCTCTGGAGACTTTTCAAGACAGTATTACTATTTATCACATCTCCAAATGTAACTTTGAAATGTGTATTTTCTGGAATCAAGTTTACAGCATAAATGTAGTATCCGAATCCAACTATGAATGACACTTCATTTACTCACTATTACCTACCCTCAGCTTATGATTACCCAAATGAGATGTTGAAACTGTCAGGTATCAATCTTTAACTAAAGACATTTAAATGTTTGTTTATATATTTTTACTGAATTTATGTGTCTAAGTGTTTTGTCTGCAGGTATGTCTGTAGCATGCAGTGCCCATCAAGGCCAGAAGAGGGCACTGGGTCCTCTGGAACTGGAGTTAGAGAAGGTTCTTAGTTGCCAGGTGGGTATTGGGAATGGAACCTATGTCCTTTGGAAGCATGGCCAATGCTCTTAACCACTGAGCCATTTTTCCATTCCCTAAACAAACATATTTAAAAATTACATGTTATAGTATTGGAAGGTACTATGCCAGCTGCCAAGAGAGAAAAGCAGTGAACAGTCACATCCAGCTAAAAGCCTGTGAACCAGAGCAATGACAGGCCCAGCACAATCTCTACTGGGGCAAAAGGGCACTTTTTTTTTATTTTTTTTTTTTTTGGTCTTTTTGAGACAGGGTCTCTCTGTAACCCCACTGGCCTGGAGTTCACTCTGCAGACCAGGATGGCCTTGAACTCAGAGAGATCTGCCTGCTTCTGCCTCTGAGTGCTGGGATTAAAAGTAAGCGCCATTATGCCTGGCTAACAACAGGGCAATTTTATCTTAGGGTAATCAACATCTATCTAGTTGGAATTAAGACCATTCAGTAGGAAGGAACCCATGCCTGGTACTGTAAACACAGCCAAGTACCCATGGATGGAGAGGTCACAGACCCTAGAGTAGAATTTATTACTACCACTTTCCTAGACCAATGTAATTTCTTACTGTATTCTAAATACTTATCCTTATATTCACAGATAAGTGCAGTTCTTACCACTCATCAAAGAAACTTCTTTTTTTTTTGCAACAGACGGAGACTAATTATCAAGTTCCATAACTGATCAAAATGCAGAGAGTAAGCCACCATATGGTATGGCTAGCCCCAATTGGAACCCCTACACCTAAAGCTCGGGGGACATCCTGGAAAAAAAAGGAGGTAAATGATTATTAAGAACCAGAGGACCAGGGTGCCTGCAGGTAGAGAGTATATTCTAGAAGTGATGAGGAGGCTGCACTCATGAAATCTCAACCATATAGCTGCCTAAAGAAGACATAAATTATGAAACTACCATTTGGATGAGGAAATTTCACAGGGTCCACCTCTAGATGAAGAGATACAAGCAATCAATGGATGGTAAGGGAGGGAAAATCAGTTTTCTTCAGAGACTAGCTCCCTGACATCTCATCTAATTCCAAGTGGTCAGCCCTAAACACATGCACCATCACTAAATGGAGCCAGTGCATTTTATATACATACATACATATGTGTGTGTGTGTGTGTATGTATATACAAAATGTGTGTATAAATACATATAAATATATGTAACAATAATAATCAAGAGGCTAAGAAATTGAGAGGCGTTCTTGAAGGAATGGAAGGAAAGATGAAGGGGTAGAAATGATGCAAATACGGTACTCATGTATGAAATTCTCAAAAATAATATGACTTTTAAAAATCATATCACCTAAATTCAGTTCAGTAACTTTTCTTCAATTATCCAGATTTCATAAAATGATTTTATTAAACTCTTCACAGACATTTAAAATTAGAACTTCAAACTAGGGGCTGAGGGTATATGCTGCCCAATGGTAGAACACTGACCTACCATGTAGGGGGCCCAAGGTCTAATGCTCAGCACCCCCACAAAATTAATACAATAAAAATGACATTAATTTTTAAAATTTTATTTATTTTTGTATGTGTATGAATGTACTGTCTGCATGTAGATTTGTGCACCCATGTCATGCAATGCCGTGGAGATCAGAAGAGGGTGTCGGAATTCCCCTGGAACTGGAGTTAAAGACGGTTCTCAGCTGCCATGTGGGCGCTGAGGATCGAACCCGGGTCCTCTGTAAGAGCGGTCGGCGCTTTTAACCGCTAGGCCATCTCTCCAGCCCCAAAATGACATTAATTAAAAAAACTAACTTAACCTACCTTTTCAAAGCCCCTTATCATGCAAGTTGCTTCCTTTGGGAAATTTATCTTAAGCTGTAAATGCCTGTGCAGATATAGGCAGTTTTATTATTTGAAAAGACTCATCTTATGGTGACCTCTAGGATCAAGCACTCATTGTTTCTGCTTTCTATATATTTATTCATTTATAATTTACCCTCTTTTTTTAAATTTAGTTTTGTATGTGTATGAATGTACTGTCTGGCATGTAGGTTTGTGCACCCGTGTTGTGCAATGCCGTGGAGGTCAGAATTGGGTGTTGGATTCCCCTGGAACTGGAGTTCTCCTGGAATTGGAGTTACAGATGGTTCTCAGCCGCCATGTGGGTGCTGGGGATCGAACCCGGGTCCTCTGCAAGAGCAGTCGGTGCTCTTAACTGCTAGGCCATCTCTCCAGCCCCTAATTTACCCTCTTTTAAAACTATGTTTATTTATGCCTAATGCGTTTGTACCTGTGAGTGTGAGGCCAGCAGAGGGCGCTCCCTTGGAGCTGTAGCTACAGACAGTTGTGAGCAGCCTAATGTGGGTGCTGGGAACTGCACTAGGGTCCTCTGGAAGAACAGCAGGTGCTCTTAACATTTGAACCATATCTCCAGCCAGTTTCTGGTTTTTAAAGTAATCCTTGAAATGTTTGTTTGTAAATACAATCAACTTGTGCAGTCCAACAAGAATAAAGACAATCTACATTGTTTCCTTCCTTGTTAAGTGACTTTGTCGGATGACAGCTATAAGGATCCCAAGCTAGCAATGACTGAAGTTTCAGAGTATATACCAAAGCAGCACAATTGTTTACAAAAAAGCCAGTGAAGTACGCGCTGTGGGATGCGCAAAGGCTCAATGAGAAAGCATCTGTCAGGTCTTGGCACCTACAATATTCCCATGTGAGACCGCAGACGTTATCCACACTGTGAGAGAATGAACATTCGCACTGGTGCTCAGCAAGGATAAATAAATACAGAAGAAACTTTAGAAGAAAATCTCCCAGGCTTCTTTATTTCTCCTGTATTTCTCTAACTTGAACTTCTCCTACCGGAAAAAGCTTCCATTTAAAATCTTTAGCTTGAGGCAGAGGCAGGCGTATCTTTGTGAGTTCAAGGCCAGCCTGGTCTACACAGTGAATTCCAGGCTAGCTGGAGCTACAGGGAGACCCTATCTCAAAAAGACCAAAAAAAAAAAAAAAATCTTTAGCTTAACCTAAGTGTATTTTCCTCTTGACATAGAAGGTGATGAGTTTTTAAAGAAAAGCCCTTAAAAGTGCAGAGGTAAGTATAGGTTTCTGGTTTGAAAACACAAAAATCCAGGGCTGGAGAGATGGCTCAGCAGTTAAGAGCACTGGCTGGTCTTCAAGAAGACTGGGGTTTGGTTCCCAGTACTCAAATGGTGGCTAACAACTGTTCTTAACTCCAGTTCCAGGGGATCCCATGCCCTCTTCTGGCCTCCACAGGTACTGCAGTCACGTGATGCACTCATGCACATACAGGTACTGCAGTCACGTGATGCACTCATGCACATACAGGTACTGCAGTCACGTGATGCACTTATGCACATACAGGTACTGCAGTCACGTGATGCACTTATGCCCATACAGGTGCTACAGTCACGTGATGCACTTATGCACATACAGTTACTGCAGTCACGTGATGCACTTATGCACATACAGGTACTACAGTCACGTGATGCACTTATGCACATACAGGTACTGCATTCATATGATGCACTTATGCACATACAGGTACTGCAGTCACGTGATGCACTTATGCACATACAGGTATTGCAGTCAGGTGATGCACTTATGCACATACAAGTACTGCAGTCACGTGATGCACTTATGCACATACAGGTACTGCAGTCACGTGATGCACTTATACACATACAGGTACTGCATTCATGTGATGCACTTATGCACATACAGGCAAAATTCTCACACACACAATATAAATATGTTTTTTTCAAAAAGAAAATACAAAAATCCCACTAAAAGCAAATTTTTGTTTGGTCCTAATGTTGAAATGACTCTGGCAAGCAGACTACGATCTTAACCCTTACGGCCTCAGTCAGTCTATTTCTCAGAATTACTTCATGTGGCCTGGAAAATTAATTCTATTTACAAAAGTAAAACAATAATTTTATGAAGGTCATTTTATGAGATTTTGTATTTATATGGTGCTAGGGATCAAATTCTGGGCCATATCATATGTGCCAGGCAAGAACTCTACCCTGAGCTACACCTCCAACTCCTCAGTAATACTTAAAAATATTTTTAATATTTTATTTATTTATTATCAATTTTATGTGTGTATATTCTTCTGTAAACGAAGTTATAGTCAGTTGTGAGCAGCCACGTGGGTGCTAGAACTGAAACTAGGCCTCCTGTAAGAACAGGGAACACTCAGCTGCTGAGCCATCTTTCTAGCCCCTGAAAATTGCTTTGTAAAGGATCATTCAGCTTTAGTCATGTTAAAGAAAATGAAAGAAAAGTCAGCATGGCCATGTTTAAAGGCTGGAGTGTAACATAAGTAACAAGGTTGGGGGGCACAGCAGAGGAGGGAAGGAGGGAGGGAGGAAGTCTTTTCCCAGTGGAGAGTCCCCTGCACTGAAGAACCCCTCCAGAGGTTCTCTGCCCTACACTGCAATGGTCTGCACTAATTTCTACCTGGGAAGCCTTTTCCTTGCAACTGTGTTTCTCAAACTCTAGTGTCTATTCCCTAGGGTCCTTCAGACTTTTTCTATGCTACTAGAACCCTAAATGGCAAGAGGATAAAGCATTTTGTTGTTTTGAGATAGTCTCCCTGTAGCTCCAGCTGGCCTGGAACTTGCTATATAGACCAGGCTGGCCTTGAACTGTCAGAGATCTACTTACCTCTCCCTCCTAAGGGCTGGGATTAAAGGTGCGAGCCATCATGCCTGGCTCCTGGCAAATTTTAACACTAAAGTAAACTTTAGAATAAAATGTAAAGAGCCAGAGTTTTAACAATAAGACTTTATGCCCAGTGTGATGGTGCATGACTTTAATCCCAAAATTCAGGAGGCAGAGAGGCAGAGGGGCAGAGAGGGGTAGAGGGGGGCAGAGAGGGGCAGACAGGCAGAGGGGGCAGAGAGGGGCAGAGAGGAGGGGCAGAGGCAGGTGGATCTCTATGAGACTGAAGCCAATCTGGCTACATAGTGAGTTCTAGGGCAACTGGGGCTGTAGGGAGCAAAAAGACAATAAACAAATAAACAAATAAAAACAAAAATAAGCAAGACTTTAAAAGACATGTGCTCACTGTGGAGGACTGTGCCAGTCCTCCAGAGGGCAGCTCAGGGGCATGCCCACTCTCCTCATGATGCTATAAAATAGTTTCAGAACAAGTCTTAAAGAAAACCATATGTAATGTCTTATATCTGAATAAGTGACCCTAAACTTATTCTGTGCAAACTGAAAAAGGGGAGCAAAGTATTAATTTGTAGATGTGAATGAAATTATCATTTTACTTTAATTGTTCGGATTTAAGCTACAGAAGTTTTAATCCAGTTTATCCTATGTGCCTTCATAAAAGATTGTTCATTCTCAGATTTACTCTGTCAAATTAACACATCTTCAACTCCTTAACAAAAGCAGCCATCAATCTTATACAGATTATACAGACACATGTGCACGGTCGTACATACACACACACACACACAGAGTGGAAAGATCATAACTGACAGCATGTGATCTACACTTACCTGATCTTCCATTCTCTCTGTGCACACAAACACACACACACACACACACACACACACAGAGTGGAATGATCGTAATTGACAGCATGTGATCTACACTTATCTGATCTTCCATTCTCTCTGTACACACACACACACACACACACTCACACACAGAGTGGAAAGATCGTAACTGAGCACGTGTGATCTACACTTACCTGATCTTCCATTCTCTCTGTACCAACACCACACACACACACACACACACTACGTCACAGAGTGGAAATGATCGTTAATGAAGCACGTGATCTACACTCTCCTGATCTTCCCCTTCTCTCGGTACACACACACACACCCAGACACAACACACACTCACAAAAAAAAACAGAGTGGGGGGGGGGGGGGGGGGGGGGGGGAAGATGGGGTGAAGGCACGTGGATCGACTACGGCGGTGATCGTCCATTCCTCTGACACACACACACACAACACACACACACACTCAGACAAAGAGTGGGAAAGATCGTAACTGAGACAAGTGATCTAACTTACCTGATCTCATTCTCTACTGTACAAACACACACACACCACCCACACTACACACAAGAGTGGAAAGATCGATAATGAGCACGTGGATCTATACTTACCCTTTATGATCTTCGCTATTCTCCTCTGTGACGCGCACACACACACACACACACAACAGCAGTGGAAAGATCATAACTGAGCACGTGATCTAACTTACCTGACTTCCATTCTCTCTGTACACACAACACACACAAACACTACCTGAGTGGAAAGATCGAACTGAGCACGTGATACTATACTTACCTGATCTCCATTCTCTCTGGAACACAACACACACCCCCACAAACCCACATCAACACAGTGGAAAGATCGTAACTGAGCACGTGATCTATCACTTACCTGATCCTTCCATTCTCTACTCTCTGTGCGCTGCACACACACACCACACACAAAGTGGAAAGATCATAACTGACGCACGTGGATCTAACTTTACGACCTTCTCATTCTCTCCATTGGAACACCACACACACAAACACATACATAACGTGGAAAGATCATAACTGATAGCACGTGATCTAACACTTACCCTGATCTCCATTCTCTCTGTGACACAAAACACACACCAACACACAGTGGAAAGATCGTAACTGACAGCACGTGATCTACACTTACCTGACCTACTTCCATTCTCTTGTGCACACACACACACACCAAGTGGAAAGATATAACTGACAGCAGTGGATCTTACACTACCACTGAACCTTTCCATTCTCGTCTGTGTCCACAGCACACCCACACACACACACTCACACACAGGGCTGAAAGATCAGTAACGTGATAGCACGTGATCGTACACGTTACCTGATCTTCCATTCTCTCTGTGACACAAACCACACCACAACAACCACACAACACAGGTGAAAGAGTCGATACTGAGGCAGAGCAAGACTACCGGGTACCGAACTTACCGCAGTGGTTCGGCATCACACACTCACACGGTGGAAACGAACGGACACACGAGCACAATCCGACAGCGCCGTCGCACACACTCTACAAACACCACATACGGGGGAAAGGCTAGATCATAACGGATGCATGCCGGATCTGCACGACCCGACTCCAGCGCGCGGCACACAAAACACATCACACACAAGAGGAGGAGCATAGAGCGACACGACCGGACGCAGCGATGGCTCACCATCATCAACACCACGACCACACAGTAAGCGCTAGATGGATAGCAGGACGAGACCGGGCACGGGACACAACCTCACTACACACCAGGAAACGACGCATGGACACACGAGTGACACGGTTCCTAGCGCGTCCCCTCCTCTCCTCGTGCACAAACACACACACACCACAACACACACACACACACTGGAAGAGACGAGCTGAGCATGTGATCGAACTATAACCGACTAACCGACCCCGCGCGCCGGTTCCGCACATCAAATCTGCACACACCACACAACAAAAAACACACAAACCACGGGGGGGGGGAGATGCAGCACGGATGCTCCACTTACCGGACCCTTTGCTCGCGCTTTCTTACACACCACACACACACACACACCACACACACTGGCAAAGACAGCTGGGGGAGCGGAGCATTGGGCACACTTACCTGACCGACCGCTCCATGCTCTCTGTGCACACCTCACACCACAACACACAGCGAGGGGGCGACACACTCACACAATGGAAAGATCAACTGACAGCACAATTACACTTACCTGATCTTCCATTCTCTCTCTTTGTGCACACACAACACACACACACATGGAAAGATCATAACTGAGGCACGTGATCTACTATTACCTGACCTTCCATTCTCTCTGTACATACACCACACACACACACACATCACACACAGATTGGAAAGGTATCGTAATCTTGACAGCACGTGGGATCCATACTTATACTGACCTCCTCCATTCTCTCTTGTGCAACACACACACACACCACACACACACACACACACAGTGGAAAGATCATAACTGACGGCATGTGATCTACACTTACCTGATCTTCCATTTCTCTCTGTCGCCTTCTAAAACAATTTTCTGGACATTTTTCTGCCTTTCCTAAGAAAAAGAAATTATTTTTTAAAAATATACATTTTAGGGGGTTTTTTTTTTTTTGGAGAGATGCTAGCGGTTAAGAGCACCGGACCCTGCTAATCTTGCAGAGGACCCACAAGGGTTCACACCCCAGACACCCACAAAAATGGGGCCGAGAGGTAAAAATCAATCGTCCAGATTCCAGGAGAACTCCTCAGTTCCAGGGGAAGTCCGACGCCCTCTCTGACCGTCCGCGCGGCCATTGCCACGTCATCAGGGTGCCAGACTGGCATGGCATACAATACATTCATACACATTGGAAATAAATAAAAATTAAAATAAAAAAAAAAAAAAAAAAAATATTAACATTTTGATACTTTTGCTTATTTTTCAATGTAAATATGTTTGGCATACATAATTTAGTTTGTGCCACATAAAAAATATCTTCTGGGGCTGGAGATGGCTAGCGGTTAAGCAGCATTGACTGCCCTTGGCGAGGACCCGGGTTCAATTCCCAGAACCCCACATGGGTGGCTAAGAACCGTCTTTAACTTCCAGTTCAGTGGAATATCCGATGCCCTCTTTGACCTCCTCGGCCATTGCATGACACGGGTGCAGCACCAACCTCGACATGCAGACAGTAACAAGCTCAACACAGAAAAAAAAAAGACAAAAAAAGAAAAAAATAAAATAACTAAACATTTTTTTTAAAAAAGTTCTTTTAGTTTCTTGCTCTGCTCATGGTGGGGATAAAAAGGATAAAGACAGAAGATAAAATGTCTCATACTCATAAACCATGTTAACAAAAAAAGACAAAGAATAAATCAAAAAAAACCTTTATGTCTGTAGTAAAGAAAAGAGATAATTATTAGTTAGCAGAAAAAATAGGCCACACCCACCAGCCCAAACAAACAAGAACCCAACCAACCATACAGAAACAAAAACCAACACCAGCAACAAACAAAACACACCAACAAACACCCAAACACAAACAAACACAAAAAAAACCCAACAAAGCCAACACACAAACACCAAAAAGCACAAACACCCAGTTTTAAAAGGAAAGTAAGGAGGTACTTTTGTTTTTTTATTTTTTATACCTTTACTTTGATATTATTATTTTTCTGTTTATGAGTAATGTACTTCTGCAGTCAGGTTGGTTTGACCCGTGTCACTGCAATGCCGAGGAGGGTCAGAAGAGGGCATGGGATTCCCCTGGAACTGGAGGTTTTAAAGACGGTTCTTGCCACCATGTGGGTTCTGGGAATTGAACCGGTCCTCTGCAAGAGCAGTCAATGCTCTTAACCTTACTGAGCCATCTCCAGCCCCAGAAATATTTTTCAAAATAAAATTATGTATGCCAACACAATTATTTCACATTGAAAATAAGCACGTGATCAAAAGTTTAATTTTTAAAAAATAAATTTTCTTTTTGTTAGGAAGGCAAGAAACATGTCCAGAAAATTGTTTTTGTTTAGAAGGCACAGAGAGACTGGCAAGATCGAAGGTAAGTGTAGATCCACATGCGTCAAGTTATGCTCTTCCATGTTATTGTGTGTGTGTGTGTGTGTGTGGTCGCTTGTGTGCACAGCAGAGAATGGAAGGTCAGATAAGATGGATCCACGTTCTGTCAGTCACGACTTTCCACTGTGTTGTGTGTGTGTGTGTGTCGGTAGTGTGACAGAGGAATGGCAAGGTCAGGTAAGTAGTAGAATCACTTGCTCAGTTATATCTTTCCACTGTGTGCTGTGTGTTTGTGTGACAGAGAGAATGGAAGATCAGGTAAGTTAGATCACGTGCTTCAGTTATGATCTTTCCATATGATCTTTGAGTGTGTGTGTAGTGTGTGTTGTGTTGTGTGTGTGCACAGAGAAATGGAAGGTCGGTCAGGTAAGTGTAGATCACATGCCCAGTACGATCTTCTCAGGTTGTGTGTGTGTGTGTGTTGTGGTGTGTGTGTGTACAGATGGAATGCGAAGGTCACGGTAAGTGTAGATCACGTCTGTCAGTTCATGATCTTTCCACTGTGTGTGTGTGTGTGGGTTTGTGCACAGAGAGAATGGAAGGTCGGTCAGGTAAGTGTAGATCACATGCTCAGCTACGATCTTTCCAGTGTTGGTTGTGTGTGTGTTGTGTTGGTTGTGTGTGTGTGTGTGCTTACAGCCCCAGAGATACGGCGTTGTGTGACAGGCCACGGTAGATGTGTGTGATCCATTTTGTGTTTGTGTCGTTTTTTTTTAGTTGATCGCACGTGTGTTGAAGCGTGTGGTGTGTTGAGTGTGTGTCGTTGTGTGCGGATAGTCAGTGTGTAGTAGACCTGCCAGTTATATTTCATGTGATGTGAGTGGGATGTTGTGTGTGTGTGCCAGACAATGGAGGTAGAAGTGTCACATATGTGTCATACGTTGTGTGTGTGTGTGTGGTGTGTTTGTGGCACAAGAGGAATGGAAGCTCAGGTAGTGTAGATCAAATGTATCAGTTCATGATCTTTCCACTGTGTGTGAGTTGTGTGTGTGTGTGTGTGTGACAAGAGAGATATGGAAGGGTCAAGGTTAAGTTAGATCAAGTGCTGTTCAGTTAGATGTTTCCACATGGTGTGGCTGTTTTGCTAACAGAGAGAATGGAAGGGTCAGGCTAAGTGTAGATCAATGCTAGTTACGATCTTTCCACTGTGTGTGTGTGTGTGTGTCGTGTGTTTGTGTCTCACAGACGAGAGAATGGAAGATCAGGTAAGTGTAGATCACGTGCTATAGTTATGCCGTCTTTCCACTGTGTTGAGTGTGTGTGTTGTGTGTGTGCTGTCGTACACAGGAGAGATGGTAGGTAGGTATAGTGTAGACCAGTGTGTCAGTTATGATCTTTCCACTGTGTGTGTGTGTGTGCACAGAGAGAATGGAAGGTCAGGTAAGTGTAGATCACGTGCTCAGTTACGATCTTTCCACTGTGTTGTTGTGTGTGTACAGAGAGAATGGAAGATCAGGTAAGTGTAGATCACGTGCTGTCAATTATGATCTTTCCACTGTGTGTGTGTGTGACAGAGGGAGAGGCAAGGTCAGATAAGTATAGATCAGTTAGTTATGACTCTTTCCCACTTGTGTGTTGTGTGTGGTGTGTGTGCGCGCACAGAGAGATGGATCCAGGTACGTTATAGATCACGGGCTCAGTCTCGATTTTGCACTTGTGTTGTGCAGGTGTGTGGTGTTTGCTGTGGTGTTGTGTGTACATCGAGAAGAATGAAGGGAAGATTCAGGTACGTGTATAGATTCAACCGGCTCAGTTATGAATCTTTATCTCTTTGGTGTGAGGTGTGTGTGTGTGTGGTGTTGTGTGTGTGTGTTACAGAGAGAATGGACGATCAGGGGTAAGTATAGATACGTGCTCAGTTACGATCTTTCCTACTCTGTTTGTGAGTGTGTGGTGTTGTGTGTGTGGGTACAGAGAGACATGAGAATGATCAGGTAAGTATAGATCACGTGCTCAGTTACGATCTTTCCACTCTGTGAGTGATGTGTGCTCGTGTGTGCTGTGTGTACAGAGAGAACTGGAAGCGTCAGGTAAGTGTGTCATCGATAGTGCTCAGTTACGGATCTTTCACTCGTGAGTGCTGGTGTGTGTGTGTGTGTGTTTGTCGTTGTACCTAGAGGAGAATGGAGAAAGATCAGGTAAGTGTAGATCACGTGCTCAGGTACAATCTTTCCACTCTTGTGTGTGGTGTGTGTGTGTTGTGTGTTGTCACAGAGAGAATGGAAGTCAGATAAGTGTAGATCACAGTGCTGTCAATTACGATCATTCCACTCTGTGTGTGTTGTTGTGTTGTGTGTGTGTGTGTGTTTGTGTGCACAGAGAGGAGAATGGAAGATCAGGTAAGTGTAGATCACATGTTTGTCAGTTATTGATCTTTCACTCTGTGTGTTGGTGTGTGTGTATGTACGGACCGTGCACATGTGTCTGTATAATCTGTATAAGATTGATGGCTGCTTTTGTTAAGGAGTTGAAGATGTGTTAATTTGACAGAGTAAATCTGAGAATGAACAATCTTTTATGAAGGCACATAGGATAAACTGGATTAAAACTTCTGTAGCTTAAATTCCCCGAACAATTAAGACAAATGACTACTTTTCATTCACATCTACAAAAATTAATACTTTGCTCCCCTTTTTCAGTTTGCACCGATAAGTTTAGGGTCACTTATTCAGATATAAGACATTACATATGGTTTTCTTTAAGACTTGTTCTGAAACTATTTTATAGCATCATGAGGAGAGTGGGCATGCCCCTGAGCTGCCCTCTGGAGGACTGGCACAGTCCTCCACAGTGAGCACATGTCTTTCTAAAGTTTTGCTTATTTTTGTTTTTATTTGTTGATTTTTTTTTTTTTTTTTTTCTTTTTCTTGCCCTTTTTTGCCCTAGAACTCACTATGTAGCCAGTCTGGTCCAGTCTTCATAGGAGATCCACCGTCCTGCTGACCCTCCTCTCTGCACTCTCCTGCCCCTGCCTGTCTGCCCCTCTCTGCCCCCTCTACCCCTTCTGACCCCTGCCCTCCTCTGCCCTCCTTGAAGTTGCCTGGATTAAGTCATGCACCATCAACACTGGGCATAAAGTCTTATTGTTAAAACTCTGGCTCTTTACATTTTATTTAAAGTTTACTTTTTTTTTAGTGTTAAAATTTGCCAGAGCCATGTGGAATGTGTGCTGCACCTTTATCCCAGCCCTTAGGAGGGAGAGGTAAGTAGATCTCTGCAGTTCACGGCCAGCCTGGATCTCTATAGCAAGTTCCAGGCCGCTGGAGTACAGGGAGAGGCCTATCTTCAACACCANCCAAAAAATATTTTCTGCTGCAGGTGGGGATAAAAAGGATAAAGACAAGAAATAAACCCAACAAATCCATGTTCTTATACATAGCATCAAATAAAATCAAAACAACCTTTATTCTGTAGTAAAGAAAAGAGATAATTTAGCAGAAAATAGTCAACACCCAGTTTTAAAAGGAAAGTAAGGAGGTACTTTTCAAATTAAACATCAACTGGCATCTGAGGATTACAGATCTTGCTTTGTTTACTTTTGAGTAGACCAGGCTGGCTTGGAACTCCTGTTAGCTCAAACTGACCCTGAACTCAAATCCTCTTGCCTCAGCCTCCTTCAGCAAAAAGTGAGATTATAGGCCTGTGCTACCACCAGTTAAGTTTATTGAATCTAAATGATTTTCATGAAGTATGTGGGAAAGAAGTAGAGTTGCAAATACAGAGAAATAACCCTTATTCTTTAAAAATATACTATTTTCCCTTTGAATGGGTTAGAGGCCTTATAAAATTAATAATGCTTTAATAGACTTTCAGGTTGGTATTAAACCAGAAAACAGGAAGGAGAATTAAATTTGCTCTTTAGATATGCCACAAGTAATATTGAAATATCAGGAGAAAGCAGAATTTCCTTTAGCTAAATTTGCAAATTACAAAAAAAAAAAAAAATAACTGCCTAGATCCCATTTGGCCCTAGATCCCATCCTCTTCAGTTAACGAAACTGAAGATTTGGTGAGGAACTTAAAGTTACCAAAGGCTGCACGGCTGAGAGAGTGCGAAACAAGTAATAAGTAAAAGAAACAGTAATAAGTAAAAGACAAGGTCACACAATAAAACAAAAATAAGAAGGATTTACAGTCAAATCTTCCAAAATAAATTCAGACTCCATCTCTTAATTTCTCTAAGCTATAACTATTCATTTGTAATGGAGAGCTACCATATAATTTCTAAAACTTAAAATTTAAAAATTAAATTTTCAAATGTTTTAGAATTTTTCGATGGCCAGGTTAGCAGAAATAATGAACTCAGAAGTCTCTCACCTTATGCATCCATATTCTTCCTTTCCGAATAATATGTGTTAATCTGTCAACACACACTCTGTGAAGCGGGAGGTAGAAACTAAGTTCTGTCTGTGGAAGTATAATTGATAGTCCGTAAGTACTTCGATCTCCATTCCAGTTTCCATCAAAGATTAATGAAACGATAATTACTCCTTTTTCAGATAAAACAAAAAACTTCACATCAATAGCCCCGCTCTCTGCATTTCGAAGAATTTCTCCATTTAGGGTGTGGTTGGCAAGAAAAGTGATTTCTCCGTCGCTGAGAAGCACCTGCTCTGTCTTTGGAGCCCAAATGTGCCTTACTCTAGGACCAAGAATATTGTCCCAGTAAGCAAAGGTAGCTGCTAACAAAGGTGATTCACCACTTAAAGCAATCTCTGTCTTGGCAACAGCTGGAGACGGCGGTGGGCAGATGGTCGACATCACTGCCTCCCAACTCTCACATTATCCAGATGCTCCAGATATCTAAACAGGGGCACAGACAACCCGGGGTTAGCTTCAGTGATTTTAAAGAAATCCATCCAAACTCCAAATAACTTAGAAAAATGTTACATACTAAAAAAACAAAAAGACTTAGAAAAATATTACATGCTAAAAACTTAAAGAATAAGCTTTCATTTCCCAATACCTAGCCTACACAGTACTCTAATATGATCTAAAACAGTGCAACTGCAGAGCAGAGCAGGACAGGAAAGGCTCAGCTAGAAGTGGAGACACTTGTGTTGAACTGTTCCCCCCCCCCAAGATATGATCAGACCCTTACTGCACATGTGAATGTGACCTTACAAATGGGTTTAACTGAGTTAAGATGGGGCCACACTAGATTAGAATGGGTCCTAATCCAATGACCACTACTCTGGGAAAAAAGAAGGGGGGGGGCGGTGAATAGACATGAAAGAAAGCACCACTGGAGGACAAAAGGCAGAACTTGGAATGATGCACCTAGAATGCAAGGAATCCTGGGCACCAGACGTGAGGGATGCTCCCTGGAGCCTGCAGGGGACTGTGCTCCCCAGTCACATGACACTGACACTGGGCTCCCCTAGAGCCTGCAGAGGACCGTGCTCCCACAGTCACTTGACACTGACACTGGGCTTATACCTTTGAGAACTGTGAGGGAGAAAACTGCTGCTGTTCCTAGAAAAGGAATTTTAAAACCCAAGAGCAGAAATACTTTCAGACAGTAAAACTACACGAGGTAATCAACAGCAGCAACGGTGATGAGTCCTGTCATCCTCAATGAGCTCTGGGTACTGGGATATGGAAGTCCAATATCACTGCTTCAAATGGCATTGAAACATGAAGACAAGGAAAACACGTTAAAGATAATAGTCAGGAAGCTGGGATAGCATTTTATTACTGTGAAGAGAGTTCTGTAGTAAGCTGTTAAATTAAAAAGACTTCAGCTAGTTAGGACAGGTAGAAAACAGTCGCCAGGGAAGACAAACAAGCTCACGGCCAAGTTAAAACCCAGGGCTCCACTTGCACATCTTAATCCACACAAACTTATGACTCTGAAAGGAGAAGTTCTATGCCCTATTTGTATGAACCATTCTTGAAAATACCTTTATCAAAGACTCATAAACAAAGATTTAAAGTGAAAAAAACAAAAACAAAAACAAAGACCAACACCACCTGTAACAAAGCAAAATGGGAGTAGGCATCTGATCTATAAGAACATGGAGAAGATGGCTCAGCAGTAAAGACACCTCCAGGCCTGATGACCTATATAGCAGAGGGACAGAACTGCTTCCCACAAGCTGTCCTGGACTGCCACAGACGGGTGGTGACGTGTGCAGAGCTTGACAAAACACTTAACTCTACGTATGGGCAGGAATAGTTTAACACATCTTGTCAAGAGACTTTAGAGTCTCATGCAAAGGAGTAACTTCTATTTTTAAAGTGTTAAGTGAGGGGCTGGAGAGACGGCCTAGCGGTTAAGAGCGCCGACCGCTCTTACAGAGGACCCGGGTTCGATCCCCAGCACCCACATGGCGGCCAAGAACCGTCTGAAACTCCAATTCCAGGAGAACTCCAGTTCCAGGGGAATCCAAGACCGTCTTCTGACCTCCGCGGCATTGCACGACACGGGTGCACAGACCTGCATGCAGACAGTACATTCATACACATACAGAAATAAATAAAATTAAAAAAAAAATTTAAAGTGTTAAGTGAATATTTTTATCATTGTGATCGAGGTGTGCAGAGCTTGACAAAACATTTAACTCTAAGTATGGGCAGGAATAGTTTAACACAAAGACAGTTTTTCAAAGTGCGTTTTTAATTTCAGAAATTCATTTAGGTACTATTTACCTTTTAATATATGTCAATTCAGTAGTCTGAAGGGACCACTGCACATATAAGATGTACAGTTTGTTTAAAATATTGACTCTATTGGATATAATTTTAAAAGTCAGTCTACAATGATGGAATTTGAATTGAAACTGTCATGATGCTATTGTCCCAATCAACAGCAGTAAGCTGGAGGCCAAGGTGACAAAGTAAGTGAACACGCAACCACAAAAATATACTGCAAATATATTTCTCCTTCTTTCTTTCTTTCATTTTGGTTGAAAAGGTGAATAATTCTAAAGACATTACAAGTTAAAGATCCCACCACTACACTGAAAAGCACTTGCTAAAATAGTATTTGAAGCCCTACAAAATCTGATTGAATTACAGGAAAACTTTTTATCTGAGTGTAAAAATTAAACTATTATATGCCAATAATCTTATTTAGCCTTGCTCTTAGTATAATTAGAAAGAAAACAAAGGAATAAAGATCATGATGGATTCTTAGCTTCAAATGCTGCCAGAATACAGAAGTTGCCTCTTACCATCGGGTGCTGTATTCGAGACCCCCTGCTGATGCTGAAACTGCACAGTGTAGAGCTATATGTATGCTATTCTTTTCTTTACAAATTACCTACTGTATAGTGTAATTTATAAATTAGGCACAAAGAGATTAACAATAACAATCAATAACAAAATATAATAATGTGCCAGAATGAGTTATATGAATGTAGGATTTTTCTGAAATATCTTTTTGTTGAGACAGTCTCATTATGTAGCTCTGGAAGACCTGGAACTTGCTCTGTAGACCAGGCTGGCCTCAACCTCACAGAGATCCACCTGCCTCTGCCTCCTGAGTGCTGGGATGAAAGGTGTGCACCACCACACCAGGCTTTTTTGAAATATCCGACTGTACTCACTCTTCTTCCTGTGAAGATGGGAGATGGAAAAGACCACTCGATGTAAGTGAAGGACAGGCCCTGAGGTTACCTAGCTTTAGGCTGCAGTTGCCCTTCTGATGACATATCAGGGGGGAGATCGTCTGTCACAGGCGATCCTGGATTATTGAGCTATGACAACACTGGTGGCCACATACAGGAGTAGAAAATATTGATGATTCAGAAGTCTCCATAGTTTAAAGATTTTCTGGCAAAATCTTCTAGAAGAACATGGTAATTTGGAAGTTACTGTCTCTTTAATTCCTCCAATGTTGCCTCCGAGATTATAATCCTTCAGGTGAATTTAATACTGTGTTCTATCTGAGAACTGTATTCCATAACTTTACTGTCTCTATTTAATTCCGCCAATGTTGCCTCAGAGGTTATAACCCTTCAGGTGACTTTAATACTGTGTTCTATCTGAGAACTGTATTCCATAACTTTGACTTCTAATGGCTACATAACCATTTCATACATGTCACCACATTCTGATGTCTGCATCACAGGTTCTGTTTCAGTTTCTCCTTCCTCTTTCTGTAGACTAGTAAACAGTTCTTTTAATTCCTCATTTGTTAACTTCTCAGTGGCCTCCAGCACTTCTGCACTTCTCCATCAAGCATGCTAGGAAATCCTTCAGCAACGCGACTTGCTGCTTCTCCATGAAGTTTTGCATTTTTCCAGTCCACACAGATTTCTGAGTGTGTAAACAACTTGTAAACAGCTTGGCGTCAAACATTTCAGAACATTTACTGACAAGTGTCAAACGTGTTGAATGCTTTAGGATAATGGGCTGACAACAGCTGAAACATATTTTCTGATTATGTCTTCCACCCACAAATTTAATGGCCTTTTCATCTCAATTAAGCATTCATCATGTACTGTGGCACAACGGCAAGACTAGTAGAAATTTCACCTTCTTTACAATTTCACAGAAGATTCTTTTTTTCATTTTTATTACAATTTTATTTAAAAAAATATTTTAATATAATATTTTTATTGGCATTTTGTATATTTCATGCATTTTTCAGTTCAGTTTAGACATATTCCCCTTTTCTTTCCCCCCACCCCACTCCAGTTCCTGCATTTTGCCTACATGTCCTGTATCTTTCTCTTAGTCTTTTTAAATTTTCCTCTGCAAAGGTTTATTGTTTTGGGCAGAATTTAACGGTATCAGTCCATCCTTTGACCCAGTCCTATGTTGTTATGGTTCTTACCATAGATCTTACCAACACATCATAGTTTATTTTTTTCTCTTATATGTTGAAAACTTTAACCTTGTAACTTAAAACCAGCACTTTATGACTTCTCTTTGGCATATCCAAAATGCTAACATCACTATGCTCATGTTTTGAGGCCATAATTTAAGTAAAACAGGGTTACTTAAATCCATGCTGATCTTATAATTCCTACTACATGACTAACAGGCAGATGGTGCATCCAGTGTGGAAACACTGGACAAAGACCTTGATCACATGTGCATGGGGCCCAGCAGAAAGGACCATGGCAGTACCAATGTACTCCAAATGGTACGCAGTTTAAAACTTAGAAAATGCTTAATCGGGCATTTAATATTTAATATTTTCAGGCTGTGGTTGACTGTTAAGTAACTGAAATAATAGGAAATTACTGTAACTCCAGAAATAAAATGTGAAAGAGAAACAGAATTAGGGAAGCTAAAAAAAGATTGTACTAACACTTGAAGTTATCTCTGGTGAGGAAAATCTATATACAAATGTGTAAACTTTTATCTATGTATCTTGTGCTCATATAGTGTTGGCTACTCCAGAAGGTAAACAGATATTAGCCCCAGAGAAATTTTGAGGGAAGCCAGGATCCAAATTAGGCAAGATGGTGGCTTGCCACTCCTGTAAAAAGCACAAGGTTCATGAGGGTTTAACCCAATACCTTTAAAAACTTACACAGCACATGATTATGTTAATTCACATGTTAGCAATGTTTACAGACTGCCAAGTTTGAGCCTTTTCTTTTCCTTCAAACCTTTGCTTAAAAAAAAAAATCAGCAACCTCTTTCCAGGCTGGTATTTAAAAAGTTGATTGGTCCACTGCTATGAAGCAGAACTAGACCAACACAAGTGCTCTCCCTTCTCGTAACAATGCTTTCTGTTTATTTCTCCCAGTAGTGAGAAGCAGGGTCAGAACCCTTCTCTAGAAACAGGAGCTAACCAAGACCACTGGAAAGACCAGATCCTTTGTAATACTTTATACATTTTTTTCAAGGTCAGTCAAGACGTGGACATGACACACAGGATACCAATACTGGGTCATCAGCCACGGGTCCAAGTTTCTCAGGCAGGCTAACAAACCATCTTGGAATTAACGATTAACCTTGGGCTCAAGAGCAGACTTGAAAGATAGTCTCATTCATTCATTCTTTCATTCATTCATTCTCTAGAAGTAAATACCAGATGCACAAGATACTATTTTATTAACTTAAGTTGTATGAAACTATTTCCTGGAACAGATAAATGCTTGTTTAGTATACAATCTACAGTGTGATCTGTAGCTTCTCTCATTTTTGTTTCATAGGAAAAAAGAGCACAGTCATCTTGTGGTATTTCCAACTGATTCAGAATTTTCCCAGAGTGGCAGTTTTCAGCGGCAGTGCCGGCTAACAGTGGCTCTGTAGCAGAAAACACTGTCGTCCCCCTTCACCCACTGATGGTTAATCTTTGTCTAAAAACTAAATGATAATTTCTAGAAGAAAATAATTTGTAAGTCTGTAACAGCACAGCATGCTGTGCAGTATGATGAACTCTTTTGCTGTCTGCCCCAGGATGTGTCTCTTCCTTGTGTCCAGCACATTCTTGCTATACGTACTATCTGCCATTGGTGACTCTGTTGTCCTCTTGGTTAGCACACCAAGTGTCCAAGTACTTAAGTGATGGCATGCAAGTGTTCCTGGGTTTACTTAACAAAGGTGAAAGTAGAGTAAGTTACTTTGAAACACAAAGATCACATTCATACAACTTTTATTATAGCACTGTTATATTCCATTATTTCTATTATAATATATTCTATTCTATTATTAGTTATTGTTAATCTCTTATTGGGCTGGAGAGATGGCCTAGCGGTTAAGAGCGCCGACCCGCTCTTACAGAGGACCCGGGTTCGATCCCCAGCACCCACATGGCGGCTGAGAACCGTCTGAAACTCCAATTCCAGGAGAACTCCAGTTCCAGGGGAATCCGACACCCTCTTCTGACCTCCGCGGCATTGCACGACACGGGTACACAGACTTGCATGCAGACAGTACATTCATACACATACAGAAATAAATTTAAAAAATCTCTTATTGTACCTAGTTTTTAAACTTTATCATAGATGTCCGCATGTAAAAGAAAAAATAACATATATAGTACACGACTTGTGGTTTCAGGCTTTACTGGGAAGTCTTCTGACATGTTCTCTGAACAGAAGGGGAGGTTACTGTATTTCAAATATTCTGATTCCCTATTATTAGTATCCCATATATTATAGTCATTTATAGTCTTTTTTCTTCTGTGATGTGTCTACAGTATGTTAGAAGTTTTCCAAGTTAGCTAAAGTTCCTATCTGAGAGTATTTTCTAGTCCTTTATTTTTTAACCTTTTTTTATTAACAAAGTAAAACTGATCTGAGACAGAGTGTGTATCCACTTTTTACACTGCTGCTGATGGATGGGGACGATGTGAACAGGAATTTATTCACCTGCCCTGACAATCTCCACACCAGAAAGACAATCCCTCCCAAGCAAACACATGACTTCCATCATTTTCTTGAAATTAAGACCTGGTACTACAGTTCACCAGGGCCAGACAGACCCTGTGTGGACACAGGCAATCAGTGCGCTTCTTTCTGCAACTGATTACCATCAGTCCAGTGATGCCCAAGTCACAATGGGTACTTCCTTTCATAAGTCTGTGTAACCGCAGAGCTATGAAGTAACCAGGTCATGTCCCACAGAATGGGAAAACACCCTGCCTAGTACTGCGAAGCATCAGCACTCCTCACCAACTTACTCCATCCCACCCCGGCTTCCTCCCCTCGGGGACTCTCGGGGTCGCCTGCCTGGGCTCCGCCGAGCTGCGGCTGTTCTGGCCAGGCCCAGGGCCCAGGCTTCGGGTCGGTGTCTAGCTCGCGGAGGCCCTGCGGCCGGGTGCTCGTTGGGTCCCAGGCAAGGAAGCCAGACGAGGACCGCAGGCGGAGGGCCGAGGAGGCCGGATCCCCTTCTTGGCCCGCGCCACCTCTGCCGAGAGCCGGCCCGGCGGGCAGCGGACAACGCCGCTCGCCGCTGGGCTGCAAAGCCCGACAGCGCACTTGCTCAGGGAAGAGGGAGTTCAGGCCGGAGGAGAAAGCCCACTGTCAACGGCCGGCAGGGCTGACCCAAAACAGCACCTCCGCTCTGTACGCCTCACTCACCTACTCGCTGGCACCACCTAGACGTCTTCGCCGCCGGTGAACACAGGGACCACAACCGCAGCCCGCCGGCCTGGCCCCACCCCTTCCCGCCGCAGGCCCCACCCAGGGCCCGGCCTTCCCGCCGCAAGTCCCACCCCTTCCCCCACAGGCCCCGCCCCTTCCCGCCACATGCCCTGCACCCAGCCTACTGCCAGAGGTTCCCCGCTCTTAAGCCGCCTTCCATTCCAGGACAGTTTCCTTCATCTGGTTCTTTGTGGGACCTCCTCGATCGCCCTCGTGGAATCAAATGTTCGGCTGGACAACAAGAGTACGCACCTCCTTAATACACACTCCCTGGTGTGTGTAGACCCCACCCCCAAGGAGAAGGAACCCAGCTACTGCGATGGCTGAAGCTACAAAAGCCATCTTTCTTGTGGGCGGAACTTGTCTCTGTTTAAAGTGCTTGCGTTTCTGACCTGGACGCCGTAGGTTCCCGTCTTGGCGTTTGTAATTTGCTTTGGGAGGTTTGTGAAAAGGGCGGGGTGGTGGCGGCGGAGAAGGTGGAGGCAATTGAGTCGGCAGAGGGTCCACTTAGATAGCTGGTACCCTCGGTGTTAGGAAAACCTGGGCTCTGCGAAATCACAGTTTAGTGGTTCTAAGTAGTTTTGCTTGGCAGGTAGTGGGTGCTCAACAAATACTTTATGAATGAATGGATTTATTTTTGCCTTATGACTCAGTTAACTACAGTAGCCTCACTTCAGCCAAATACTATTTAGCTAATTCCTCTGCTTATATGCGTAGTCGCCGCATTTTCTTGTAAACTTAAGTTTTGCTAACTGCACAACGTATACCAATTTTTAACTTAAAAAAAGTGCCATTTCGTTTAAGGTGCTTATTTTTTGGTTTCTAAGTGCATTATTTTTCACCATAGAAGAGTAACAACATATTCAGTACGTTCTTATTCACAGAGGAAAAAAAATATGAATGAATCTAAATGCTCCTGTCTCCACTCGAAGTGTCTCTATTTTATGCTTAATAACTCAGTAGTTGCCAATTATGAAGTTCTTACACTGTTTTGTACTATGCTGTTCAATCTACGTAAGGCATTATACTTCATTGATGTGTGGAGTCAAAAACACAAATACGTAGAAATAGAATGAATAACATTTGGGAGTCTGGGATTGGGGATGAGGTACTGTAGGTAAGAGAGGACAAATTTATAGCTACGTCAGATGAGTAAAGTTAGAGAGCTAATGTGTAACAGGAGGACAGGAATTAGTTCTCCTGTTAGAATTAGTCATCCTACGTCAGATATAGTTTAGGTATTTTCACACACACAAAAAAAGACAGTCTGTCCGTAGCAATCCAAAGCTATCTGTGTAATTGATTGGTCCAGTTTTGTGCACTTCCAGAGCCCACTGTGTGTAGAGGACAGCTGTTTGGTATCCATTTGAAGTAAGTCCTCAACTAAAGCCTGTGATGGTTAAAATTAACCTTGTATGTCAGAGTAAGACTGGAACTTTGATTAAGTGCTGGGGGAGGGAGAACATCCCTCTGAATACTTTTTCCTACTTTAAAAAAGTTTTTATTTTATTTTTTTATGTGTATGAATGTACTGTCTGCATGTAGGTTTGTGCACTCTGTCGTGCAGGGTGTCGGATTCCCCTGGAACTGGAGTTAAAGACGGTTCTTAGTCGCCATGTGGGTACTGGGGATCGAACCCAGGTTCTCTGCAAGAGCAGTCAGCACTCTTAACCGCTAGGCCATCTCTCCAGCCCCATTTCCTACTTCTTAAGAGTGCTTAGGGGGTAAAATTCTACATGAGTGTAAGAAATAAATTATAACAAAACATTTTGCATTATATTTTGTAACTGATGAAAGAGAATCTTTTCCTTCCTCTCTAGTCTAACAATTGCTTACTGACTGGCTTAGAAGTACAGTAGTTAATATATCGTTCATTGTATTAGGACCAATGTTTAAAAATTAAGAAAGAAATAATAACTCTGTGGGTTGGTCCATAATGCCTATCTTTCTTTTTTTTTATTTTTTTATTTTTATTGTTTTAAATATCTTTTTGTACAAGATTATGTTACAAATCAAATCTAGACCTGTGTCCCCATCCCTACCCCCCCACCCCACCAGAGCTCATGCATTCTGCCAAACATGTTTTTCATCTTTTTCTCAGTCTCTCTCAAAATTCCCAGTATAGAAGTTGACTGTTTTGAGCAGAAGTTCACCATTTCAGTCAGTTCTTTGGCGCAATCTTTTCTGTTGTTGTTCTTTCCAATATGCACCACTCCCAACTACTTGGACAAAAGCTCAAGGAGCCCTGCACAAGAAATTCTTACTACTAGGTAATTGGCGCTAGCATCGCCTATCTTTCTTAAAGGCGTAAAATATTCTAGCACACACTTCCTGCAGAAAACCAAAGATAATAATACTAATTGTGATTCAGGTTCTTGGCATGGGAGATCACCAACCCTTATCCTCTCATACTTCCCAAATAAACTACCTCAAGTAACTGTAGGATCTAAGTAAAAATGAGTCTTGCAGGCAGAGGCAGGTGGATCTTTGTGAGTTCAAGGCCAGCCTGGTCTACAGAATGAGTTCCAGGACAGCTAGGGCTACAGGGAGGCCATGTCTTGAAATGACCAAAAAAAAAAAAAAAGTCTTGCTATAGAGTTCTCTCTTCAGGATTGGAAATCACTTTCAGTTGGTAGAATACTTGCCTAACGTGCATAAACAAGCATAAACAGGTGTGATGGCCTACACTTACAATCTGAGGTAGGAGAATCAGAAACTCAAGGTCATCCTCAGCCTCATGTCCAGGTGGAGGTCAGTCTGGGCTACATCAGATCCTAGCTAAGAAGAGAAAAAATGTCTTCAAACAAGAACCAAATACTTTTATTCCCTCATTTCCAATATAACAGGTTCCAGTATAACATGGTAAAGACTATATATGGAAATTCTGAACTATCCATTTCTAATTGACAGTTATGCAAAAATGCTCTAACAATATAACATTAAATAAAGCAGGTTAAAATGGTCTCTCTCTTACCTGAGCAGGAACTGACCTGGAAGCCTCCTCCCTGAGGACCAGCTCTCCCAGTGTCAGAAGATATTATGCGAGCTGCCAAGGGAGAAAACTAATCACTGACCTTACCCTGATGTAAAGCATACAAATGACAACAATGACTAACCCACCAGACTATCTCTGTTGATAGTTTGCACTTTTATCTTGGGGATAATCAACTGCTGTCTAATTGGACATAAGGCTTCCTCAGTGGAAGGGAACTCATGCAGTGGTACTGTAAGCAGCCAAGTACACTTGGCTGAGAGGTAATAGACCTCAGAGAAAAATCTGTCACTTATTTAGACCAATATTTCTTTGTTTTTTTGCCTCTAATTTTCAGATGGATAGACCAATATTTCTTACTGCATTCTAAATACATATTCTTTTTTTTTTTTTTTTGGTTGAATCTTTTCGAGACAGGTCCTAAGAATCTTGCCTCTGTAGACCAGGCTGGCCTTTGAACTTCATCAAAAGATCCACCTGCCCTCTGCCTGCAATAGGACTGTATTAAGTGTAATACTATAGTCTAAAAACATGTTACACAACACGCTTCACAAACCACCAACCCCCCAAACCACCGCCGGCCTAGCGAGTGGCGTAGAAGAGATTATCAAGGCATGTGCCATCAGGCCTGGATTTAAATCATTTATTTTTATTGACGGGGCGTGTTGTGTGCACGCCTTTAATTCCTTGCCTGGGATGGCAGAGGCAGGCGGACACTTTGTGAGTTTCGAAGGCAGCCTGGTCTACAGAGGAGTTTCCACGGATAATGCTGGGACTACAGGGGAGAGCCGTGTCTTGAAAAGAAACCAAATTAAATAAATCCAAATAAATAAATAAAATAAATAAATTAAATACATATTCTTTTTTTTGATACATATTCTTAAAGTCAAGTATGCCTCTCGCCAGTCATCAAATAAATTTCTTTTTTTACATCAGATGGAGATTATTACAAAGTTCCACAATTGATCAAAGGCAGAGAATTAAGTGACTGTGAGGTGGCCAGCCCTAAGTGACACATCTACAGTGTAACTAACATCTACAACTAAGGCTTGGGGAACATTGCAGAAGAGGAGGGAGAAAGAATGGAAGGGCCAGAGGGTCTCACACCCAGTTCTGGTGGGTGACACAAAGCAGGGTCCGTGCGCCAGTGCTGTCTGGAGGTCCTGGGCCCCTCCCAGCCTCTTATCACAGGCGACTCCATGGCCAGTGCTGTTGGGGTCCATGGGGCCCCTGGTCAACAGCCTCTACTACAGGGAGTCCATGTGCCTAAGTGTTGTCTGAGGTCCATGGGGCCCCTCCCAGCCTCTACACAGGGAGTCCATGGCCAGTGCTGTCTGAGGATCCATGGGGCCCCTCCCAGCCTCTACACAGGGAGTCCATGGCCAGTGCTGTCTGAGGTCCATGGGGCCCCTCCCAGCCTCTACACAGGGATCCATGGCCAGTGCTGTCTGAGGACCATCTGGGGCCCCTCCCAGCCTCTACACAGGGAAAGTCCTGGCCAGTGTGTCTGAGGATCCATGGGGCCCCTCCCAGCCTCTACACAGGGAGTCCATGGCCAGTGCTGTCTGAGGTCCATGGGGCCCCTCCCAGCCTCTACACAGGGAGTCCATTCTGGCAGCTTTTTTTGTATTTTTTTTTTGATTTTTGTTTTTTTTTTGTTTTCTTAGCCTCCAATGTTTAAAGAAAGGTTGATGTCACCCTGTTACACCCTGTTAAACAGACTAACTCATTTTAATTCTTTTTTTGTCAATGTAAATGCAGTATACTTTTAAAGAAGTTTCTGTAGTGTGCAGGTAAGGTATCTCCATATGGCTTTTCTAAAGGCCTTTGGTTGTGACAACCCCTTCCCATACTCCTCCTCTGCCATTTCTCACCCCAATTTAACACCTTCCGCTAGTATTAGGTTATAAAAAGGGCCGTGCACCGCCAGCCCCAGATAAAAAAGGCAGCATTGATGGCTTAATTCACTCTGGAATCCATGATTATTCTGATGGCTTAGACCAGCCAAGGGGCCGCCTGCAGACATGTGGTGGAACAGAGAGCATGGCCGAGGAGAGAAGATTGGCAGCTGGGGCCCACCCACTTATAGCCATTCGGGGCAGGGTCCTCACGGTACAGAGGAAGCTGTCAGAAGATTGACAAGCCTCCTGGAAGAAGTGGGCGTCTGTGTCCCTTGGATTCTGGGAACACAGACCTAAACACCTAGTACTACGTTTCTCTGTTTCCCCTTCAAATACACTGTATTCTTACCAACCCCTCAAGCGACATGTTGAAAGCGCTAGAAGGTGAACAACCAGGAACTCACATTGTTTATTACTTTATTGCTCTCTGAGTCTTCAAAGTGAATTCTGCTGTATATATCTAAGATCTTCAAAAGCTGATCTCCAAGCAATGAGAGAGAAACAGTATGTGACAATATTTGTCTTTCTGAGTCTGTGTTACGTCTGACATCAGAGCACTCAGATTTATTTCCAGTTCAATGATACATTATATTTTGTGGAATTTATCATAATTTTCATTTTCATAAGATGCTGAAAATAGATATCTCTTGTGTATATATTTACCAAGCATTTCATTATCTATTTGATCAAGCTTGAGGACATCTTAGCTTGTTTCCAATTTCTGGAATTGAAAAGGATGATGAAAAAGGACCACAATGAACATGGAAAAAGAAGTATTTCTGTGGTAGGGAATGATAGAGTCATTTTGGATGTATGCCTAAGAGGTGTTATGGCTGGATCGAGTGCTCAGGTTTTTTTTTTGTGGAATCCTCCAAGGATTTTCCATAGTGGCTGCACCACTTTGTTCACTCCCACCAGCAGTGATAAGAGTTNTGTCTGAGGTCCATGGGGCCCCTCCCAGCCTCTACACAGGGAGTCCATGGCCAGTGCTGTCTGAGGTCCATGGGGCCCCTCCCAGCCTCTACACAGGGAGTCCATGGCCAGTGCTGTCTGAGGTCCATGGGGCCCCTCCCAGCCTCTACACAGGGAGTCCATGGCCAGTGCTGTCTGAGGTCCATGGGGCCCCTCCCAGCCTCTACACAGGGAGTCCATGGCCAGTGCTGTCTGAGGTCCATGGGGCCCCTCCCAGCCTCTACACAGGGAGTCCATGGCCAGTGCTGTCTGAGGTCCATGGGGCCCCTCCCAGCCTCTACACAGGGAGTCCATGGCCAGTGCTGTCTGAGGTCCATGGGGCCCCTCCCAGCCTCTACACAGGGAGTCCATGGCCAGTGCTGTCTGAGGTCCATGGGGCCCCTCCCAGCCTCTACACAGGGAGTCCATGGCCAGTGCTGTCTGAGGACCATGGGGCCCCTCCCAGCCTCTACACAGGGAGTCCATGGCCAGTGCTGTCTGAGGTCCATGGGGCCCCTCCCAGCCTCTACACAGGGAGTCCATGGCCAGTGCTGTCTGAGGTCCATGGGGCCCTTCCCAGCCTCTACACAGGGAGTCCATTCCTGGCAGCTTTTTGTATTTTTTTTTTGTTTTGTTTTTTTTTTGTTTTTTAGCCTCCAATGTTTAGAAAGGTTGATGTCACCCTGTTACACCCTGTTACAGACTAACTCATTTTAATCTCTTTTTTGTAATGTAAATGCATATACTTTAAGAAGTTTCTGTAGTGGTAGGTTTCCATATGGCTTTCTCTAAAGGCCTTTGGTGTGACACCCCTTCCCATACTCCCTCCTCTGCCCATTTCTCACCCAATTTAACCTTCCCTAGTATTAGGTTATAAAAAGGGCCGTGCACCTCCAGCCCCCAGATAAAAAGGCACATGATGCTTTACTTCCATGTGAGGTTACCAGCAAGGGCCGCCTGCAGACATGTGGTGGAACAGAGCAGCATGGCCGAGAGAGAGATGGCAGCTGGGGCCCACCCACTTATAGCCATGGGGCAGGGCCTCAGGTACAGAGGAAGCTGTCAGAAGATTGACAGCCTCTGGAGGAAGTGGGCGTCTGTGTCCCTCGGGATTCTGGGAAGCCCAGACCTAACACCTAGTCTAACGTTCTCTTTTCCCCTTCATATCACTGTATTCTACCACCCCTCCATGGAAACCTCCCACACATTGTTTATTACTTTATTGCTCTCTGAGTCTTCAAAGTGAAATGTGTATATATCTAAGATTTCAAAGCTAGATTCCAGCAATGAGAGAGAACATGTGACATTTGTCTTTCTGAGTCTGTGTTACGTCACTCAGGATGATTATTTCCAGTTCCATTCATTTATTTGTGAATTTCATAATTCCATTTTTCTAAGAGCTGAATAGTATTCCATTGTGTATATATACCAGACATGTTCATTATTCATTCATCAGCTGATGGACATCAGCTTGTTTCCAATTTCTGGAATTGAAAAGGATGATGAAAAAGGACCACAATGAACATGGAAAAAGAAGTATTTCTGTGGTAGGGTATAGAGTCTTTTGGATGTATGCCTAAGAGTGTTATGGCTGGATCAGTGTCAGGTTTTTGTGGAATCTCCATGCTGATTTCCATAGTGGCTGCACCACTTTGCACTCCCACCAGCAGTGGATAAGAGTTTCAGTTTCTCCACATCAGCATTTGTCCTTATTTGTTTTTTTGAATCTTTGCCATTCTGAGATTGGTAAAATGGAATCTCAAAGAGGTTTTAATCTGCATTTCCCTGGTGACTAAAGATGTTGAACATTTTTAAAGTATTTCTTAGCCACTTGTGTTTCATCTTTAGAGAAGTCCCTGTTCAGCTTCTTGCCCCATGTTTTTTTTTTTTTTTATGTTTAGTTTTTTGAGTTCTTTCTATATTTTAGATAATAACCCTTTGTCAGATGGATATCTGGGAAATATTTTTTTCACTTGAATAATGATGTCTTTTGATGTAGAGAAGCTTTTTAGTTCAGGAAACAGATGATGATTAACCGAAACCCACAGCCGGCCAACCTGCAGAGAACAAGAGGCTGCAGAGTGTTTATCTCTCAGCTGGACACCGATATCAAACTTTCCCTCCCAAGGCTCAGGGGTCATTGTGGAAGAGGGGGCAGAAAGACTGTGAGAGACGTGGTGGGTGGCCACAGGAAACAGTCTTCCAGACCGCTGCTCTGTTACTAATATGAACTCACAGCAACAGTGACAGCATGCAAGCTCAAACCAGAAAACATCCCAGCATAGACATGAGGAAGTGGGTAATAAGCTCTACCCATACCTAAGGAAATTGTGGCAACAGATGGCTGCAGGGAAGGGGAATGACTGTCTCTTTTCAGCGTGGAACTCTTGGTATGTTAACCAGGCTCCATTGGATGGATCCATACTGAAGGACGTTTGGAGATGCAAATGAAATTAAATGTTATAGGCCTTGTTATTTGTTATATATATGGAGTACATTAAATTGGGTGGGGGCAATAAGGGAAGGTGCAGATAGGAGAAGGGTTTTACATACCATCGAATTATACTTATGAACATTGCAAAAATTAACAAAAAAAGAGCCAGAAGGACAAGACACCTGCTACTGGTTAATGTGTTCTAGACATGCTAGGAAAGTTGCAACATGAATGCTCCACAGTATAGCAGGGTAATGAGATCTGCATAATGGCAAAAACAGCCGAGATGAGGAAATGTCATGGGGTCCTACCTCAAGATGAAGAGCTACGGGCAAGCAATGGGTGCTGAGGGAGGCAGGATCAGTTTTCTCCAGTGACCAGCTCCCTGAGAGGTTATCTGGTCCCAGGTGTGCAGCCCTAAACACAGTCATACACGATCACCACTAAATGGACTCAGTGCATTGATACATTTACATATATGTATTTATAAATGTATATGTATATATGTATCAATAATGAAGAGGGCAAGAAATTGAGAGGGAGTAGGGACTTGGGAGGAATTAGTAGGGGACTTGGGGGTAGAAATAGTGCAAAGAGTTCTCTGCACTGCTTTCCATAGGGGTTGCATGAGTTTACATTCCCACCAGCAGTGGATGAGTGTTCCCCTTTTTCTACAACCTCTCCAGCATTTGGTGTCTTTTGTTTTCCTAACCTTGGCCATTCTTAATGGGGTAAGGTGAAATCTTAAGCTGGTTTTAATTTGCAGCTCCTTAATTATTAGTGACATTGAACAATTTCTTTAAAAATTTTTTTAATTTAATTTTATTTATTTCTGTATGTGTATGAATGTACTGTCTGCATGCAGGTTTGTGCACCTGTGTCGTGCAATGCCGCAGAGGTCAGAAGAGGGTCTCGGATTCCCCTGGAACTGGAGTTCTCCTGGAATTGGAGTTTCAGATGGTTTTCGGCCGCCATGTGGGTGCTGGGGATCGAACCCGGGTCCTCCGCAAGAGTGGTTGGTGTTCTTAACTGCTAGGCCATCTCTTCAGCCCCGACATTGAACAATTTCTGAGGTGTTTCTCAGCCACCTTCATGTCTTCATTTTTGAATTCTCTATTCAGCTCTTTACTCCATCTTTTGATAGTGTCTTTTTTTTCTTGATCCTTTGGTTTTTGAGTAATTTATATATTCTGGATGTTAATGCTCTATATGATGTATCCCCAGTGAAGATTTCCTCCCACTCTGTGGGTTTTCTCTTCACTTTGTTGATTGTTTCTTTTACTGTACAGAAGCTTTTTAGTCTAATGAAGTCCCATTTGTTTATTGTTGACCTTGTTTCCAATGTGGTGGCTGTCTGATTTAGAAAGTCTTTTCCTATGCCTATGTCTTGTAGTTTGCTGCCAACATTTTCTTTTATTATTTTCAGACTTTCTGGTTTCACATTGAGGTCTTTGATCCATTTGGATTTGATTTTTGTGCGTGATGAAAGGTAGGGGTTCAGCAGTGTGGAGAACTATTAAAGGCTGAAAATGAGCCTACTACCTCACCCAGTCATACCATTCCTGGGTATATACCAACAGGACTCATCCTATCGCAAAGACACATGCACATCTATGTTTATTGCAGCCCTCTTCACAATAGCAAAAAGTTGGAAGCAACCCAATGTCCTTCAACCAACGAGTGGATACAGAAAATGTGGTACATCTACACAATGGAGTTCTTTTTTTTTTAATCCCTTTTTTTTAATGAATGAGCAGGTATAAAGTTCCATGTAAGTCCATAAGAATAACATTCCATGTCAGACACATAGTCTTTTGCAGTCTTCTTTCTTTACAAATTTATTGCTACAATACCACTCCATAGGCAACATGCTCAGCACACAGAAAGTGATCAATGAGTCACCAATGAATGAAGGAATGAAGCAAACTAATGATGGTCTCACAACAAAGCAGTGGCAGATTTTAGAGCTCCTGGTGGTAAATGCCGTATTGTGATAGAGTGTAGAGGGAAGGGGAATCTGCACTAAGAACAGGGTTGAGAAGACAGCAGGCAAAGCCCCAGAATCTGCTCCTGAGAGAGGACAACTCTGACACACCAGTGCTAGAGGCCCCAGTGACAACTTGAAGTTTTCTTCAAAACTTTCCAGTCGTTGGACTTTTCACTATCTGCAAGTTTCATCTCAATGGGATGATGCATCCCATTGAGTTGAAATAAAAATATCCCATAAAGTTTTAATATTGTGCAGTGCATTTTGGGCCTCAAGTGCAGCTTTTCTCATATAAAATGTTATGAACCAACCTTTACTCTGGGGAGGGTTCTGACTCTGGTCCCAGAGGACATTGATCTGGTAGACCTCTCCATAAAAGGCTCAAAAAGTTATTTCAGCTCCTTTTCTGACCACCCCCCGGGGGATCTGTCCGACAAACATCTTAATGGCATCTGGGTCTGGTTGGTCTGAAAGATCCAAAGCTCCTTTCATCTTGTTGGCTGTGTGGTTAATTCTGTCTGGAGTAAGCAGGCTTCCGGCGACCATCATGTCGGGGAGGAAATCTAGCTTGAAGGCTGAAGTCCTAGCGACGCCAACAGGCAGGGAGGGACAGGTGCACGCTGCTTCTGGTGGCCACTGAGCCGCCCTGTCACCTTTTCCTACAATGGAGTTCTATACAGCAGTAAAGAAAGATGACATCGTGAACTTTGCAGGTAAATGGATGGAACTAGTAGACATTATGCTAATTGAAGTAACACAGTCCCAGAAAAACAAACAATATATGGCATCCCTCATTTGTGGATGCTAGCACAAAATCCCTAGTTGCAAGGCAAACTGACCATTATCTTTGTTATATTTCCTTTTTTTTTTATATGAAAGCAGCAGTATGGTTAAAAGTTGACTCCCAACAAACAACCTGTCAACCTCCACTGAATGGTGGGACTGTGGGGGTTTGGGCACAACAGTCTATAGATTGGTTTTGCACGAAGGATGCTTATACTCATGGATTATCACTTATAGCTAAAAAATGAAAAAAAAAAAACCTGAAAGATGCAGGACAGTTATGGCAGAATACATGATCTGGGATGGGGTGGGGGTGGGGGGGAAGGGAAAGGGAAATATGCCTGATCTGAATTGGAAAATGATGTATAAAATGCACAAACCATCAATAAAAATTAAATTAAAAAAAAAAAGTTGACTCCCTTAATGAGCTTGAGAATTAACCTACTACTTATGTTCAGATTTTGTAGTATTGGTATATGGGTGGAGGATATGTATGCATATTTTGTAGTAATATAAAACTAAAGGGGACAAATGTGGAAAAAAGGATGAGAGAAAGATGCAAGACATATATGGCAGAATGCAGGAATGGGTGGGGTGGGGGGCATGGAAAGGGGATGTGTCTAAGTTGAACTGAGTAATGATGTATGAAATATGCAGAACATCGGGGCTGGAGAGATGGCCTAGCGGGTAAGAGCGCCGACCGCTCTTACAGAGGACACAGGTTCGATCCCCAGCACCCACATGGCGGCTGAGAACCGTCTGAAACTCCAATTCCAGGAGAACTCCAGTTTCAGGGGAATCCGACATCCTCTTCTGAACTCCGCAGCGTTGCACGACACGGGTGCACAGACTCGCATGCAGACAGTACATTCATACACATACAGAAATAAAATAAAAATTAATAAAAAAAGATGCAGAACATCAATAAAAAATCTAAAACTAAAAAAAGAAATAGTGCAAAGACAACAGTCATGCATGAAAATTTCAAAAATTAAAAAATTAAAAAAAGGAAGATGTTCTCTGGAATCAGTACAGGTGTTATGTCCCTGGTTTTGAGTAACCGTGAAACTTCAGACGGTACTTCTCTCCTTTGTGCTTCAGTCCTCAGCTACAAAATAGCACACCCAGTAATTTTTCACCTGGTCATTGCTAGGCTTGTGTGCATTCAGGCAAGCTAGGAATTTAGATCAGGACATTCAAGAAGTGATGGCTCTAATCTCCATGTTATTAACTACCAGGAATAATAGAAGCAATAATAGATGAATTATAAGCCTTTTAAGTCATATGCATATTTACAATACTAATAAATATGTCAGAGCCCAGAGAACCTTCCCACTGCATCATAAATGCCAGCTGTCAGGAAGGCTCTTCTCCATCGTCTCTATTAATGCATTTCAGAAGTGTAATATGTTTTGCTTTAGAGCTGGAGCTGAGGACTCGTTGATTAGCTCCCATTTACCAAGATTACAGAAAATTAGATGTAACTGAGACTGGCAGGTGAACAATTCATGTTGGACATGGCTGAAGAATATTGCTATATAAACCACAGTGCATTTAATTTCTGCTACGTAATGAGATTTTGTGTGGTTGCTGTAATTATTGCAGACTATCAACTTATCCCTTTATTTGGTAGATTGGAATTTTTGTATGACGTACTGAAGGATTCAAAAAACCCGCAATCATCTGATAATCATTGTTGATAGATATAAGCGCTGGAGATTTGTTAATTAAAAATATTTATGAAGTATGCTAGTATAATATGTCAATTTCCTAGTGTGGCTCTGCAATTGGTAAATGGTAGTTTCTGCTGTTGGCATGTGCAGGATGTTAGATATTCAGAAATTTAAGTGTATAGTTTCTTCTGTGAGCTAATACTTCAACTGCTTTCTGATCCGTAAACAATGTATATAGGTGTTCTGTGGTCCATTCTCTAAGGTGATGTTAATTGTATTTAATGAATACTGCTCTATATTGTTTGTTTTCAGCTTTCTGCCTGTGGACTTGAATGATTACTGCAAACTAGTATCTGCTTGTTCAATGAAAATGTTTATGCACTTTCTTCTTGTGGCCACTATATTTAGTATTCGTTACCTTACCTTTTCAGGTTTGGTACTTTGCTGGCAACCTGATTAGCAACTATGTTGCCTGTGGAGTGTATCACACGCCGCCCCGCACCTAGAACTTCTGAGTAAGGATATGACTTCTAGCACCTGCTGCAGTCCTCTATAATACATGCCATAAGGGCGTGAGAGCTCTGGGCTGCAGCTATTTCTAAGAGCATATAATGATTTTGTTCCAATATGCGACCTGAAGTTCAGCTGTCTTCGAGGCGTCAGTGGCTCAAAACTCCGTCCCTGTGAGTTCAGCTTCAGAGGGCATCTGATGACTGCTCGGCGCGGCACACCTCCGTGCCTGCCCATCTATGAGCGATATGCCTAAACACCTGTTGAGGTGCATTACAAGCACATGAATTTAGATTAAAGTATAACTCTTATAATTCGGGCATTCGCGTGGTGCACTGCCTTTAATCTCAGCACTTGGCGAGTCAGAGGCAGGCAGATCTCTGTGCAGTTGACAAGTCAGTCTGACGTACAGAGTCACTCACCAGCGTTAGGTGCTATATCATATTTGAAGAACACCGCTTTGGGTCTCAGATAAGACTACATACAAAAATAAGAAAAAAAACAGAATAAAAAAACCACCAAGAAGACATTACAGAAGATCCCAAACAAACGAGAAAACCAAACTTCTTTTTTTTTAAGCTTTTGTTGTGCTTTTATTGATTTCTTAGTGCATATGTCATTACTGTAGTTTCATTTCCAATTAGTTTTCAGCGTCCATATTCTCCTTTTCCCAGCTTCCCCTCATCTCCGACGCTGGTGTTTGTTGGGCCTCATCTTTAATGGTGATTGGGTCCTTGGATTTGCTCGTGCTAGCCATCGCCAATCATTTGCATTCTGCGATATACTGCTCGCTTGCATTCGTTGTCTTCAGTTTTTGTTTTCATTCTTTTTTAGCCTTTAATATACTCGAGTCCTGTACCAACATCCTTCTATGCTAAAATAACCATTGCAGGCTGTGTTCAAACCCCACACGACCATCACCATCCACGAGCGAGGGGTAGAAGGGCTGTACTGGTATGTTCATAGTCAATTTGCTATCACATAGGCCAGACTAACGCGGGTACTGTTCACCATTTACCTCAATCGCACCCTTACTTTCTCCACGCCCCCTCTTCCTCAGATTGTTCCCTGTCAGTAGAAAAGTGGGCACAGGGTGATGAGAAGAACAAGTACCAACTCTCTAGCTTTGGAAGCTTTTTGTCTGGACTTCTGTTCATAAATTTATGGCTGTACTCTTCTATTCATGGGTCTGACAGTTCTCGTCCAGTAATAAACCTTTGTTGATTTCATACTAATGCAAGCACACAGACATATAGCATATTAATAGGTATTTAAACATGCACTAAATAGTTATTTAGTCATACTTTTGTATTAGACACATACTATTGTGCGATGTCCATATGTTTAAACTCCATGAATTACTATTCTTTCCTGTTAAAATATGCACAGGAGTTTACTGTTGGCTGTATATAAACACTCCTAACCTGCCTCATTGAGGATGTAGCGTATGTGCATCAGCCATGCGGGTGTATGTCCTCCAGAACCAGAGGACCATCTAGCCCAGGGATTTAGGCATATATGCCACCTGCTGTTTCTCCACAGATCATTTCAAGGTCAAGGTGCAGAGTGTAGCTGGTCTTGAAACAAACGGGTGACCGATGCCAAATGATCAAGAAGAGACCTGTATGCATGTTTATAGTGGAACTATTCGTGGCCTTTAAGTAACACTCCTGGCTATTCAGAGTGGCATCTGCTACACTTGCCATGTGTCTGGTCCCAATACATCTTCCCATGTTAACGTCAGGTCTTTCTGGCACAGGGTCTTATATAGCCAGTTCGCAGCTCTATCCAAATCATGTTTCGAGGCATGCAGCCTTTACCTTTGTGGGGCCTTTGGATCTCCTGGCCAATCATCTCCTCTGGTGTCGAATATATCCATTGCTAGTGTCAGTAGACTTCCTCGTATTAAAATATATTTTGCTTTAACGTGCATAGCTTTAAGGACTTTATTATTATATTTTGGTCTTGAACAGAGAGATAACTCTCTTCACTATTCCTAGTGTCTATTGTTTCAATTTACAAGAAGGCAGTTTCACACCAAGTTGTTATAAGAATTACCATCTATACATTCAGTTCTTTCTCCAATTTACAGTTGGAGAGCCATCCAATTCATTCAACTGATCTGATCAAGGGTGGAGCGAGAATCTCTGCAATCTAAAACTTGTATCCCTAGATAGAAGAGTGCTAGACAGCAGTCTCATCTATCCAAAGACCTGTTGGCACAAGAATAGATCGATTAGGAGCTCTCAAATGAGTTTCAGAAATCCGAGAGTTTCGATTGCCAATACTTAGAATTCTGGCTTTTACTTCCTTTTCAATGTTAACCAGCACGGGTTCAAGACTTTCAGTTTGGCCAATCTTTTGGTCACATCCTCACTCAATGCACAACGCTGTATCTTTTCTTTCTCAGCCTTCTAGTTGGTGACATTTCTCGGTCCTGTCTGGAAACCCACAAATCTTTTCCCCATTAGTTTACGTTTTACTAGATTTTGAACGTTGCTAAGTGTCTTTGACGAAAAGGTAGTCATTCTATCTGTATCTCCCCCCCCCTTTTTTTTTTTAACCCTGAAGCCCCAGAAGACAGTTCATTATACATAACACTAGGGTGAGGGATGGAATCAAGGCACAGATTATTCCATCAAATTACTACCATCATGTTGTTTTGGCGCTGACGGTATATATTTGATTAACTTGGAAGCAATACTTAATATTTTTCATGTGTAAAACATCATCTCAAAGAAGATGCTATCAACAGGTTGATACTGTACTAACAGAAGAATATATAGAGAACATTTTATGTGCCAATCCAAAATCGTACGTTGTTCATCCTAAGACTTTTTAACAAGTAATAATGGGGCAATGCAGCCGATTAATATCTCCATTAATCAATCAGTCCGTTTTATCAAGAGCGAAAAACCAATTCTTAAATCACACTATGACCTTTACAAACAAAAAAACAAAAACAAAAAAACAAACTACAAGACAGCATAATCGGGGCGGCCTGCAACAACCACTTCATCGTCTTGGTCTTCGCCCCCTCGCCTCTCAAGCTTCCAAAATACCTGGTCCCGACCCCGTGCCACCATCGGCCTCTTCAGGTCGCTCTCCAGCCAAAGCGTTGGATGCGCCGGGCTGCGGCGATCCACAGTCGGCAACGAAAAAAGCCACTGTGCAACGAGGAGCGCAGCCCCACAACTCGTCAGCACAGGGTTCGGTTTCTACAACAGAAATTCCCCACTCAAATGGTCCCTTTCCAGTTGGGTATAAGCTTCTCATCCGCTTCGGTTTGCTGCCCACATTGGCAAGCACACCGCTTCACAATCGGCTGCATCCATCGTCTTAAGAGAAGCGAAAAACCCAACATTCTCGACCAAAAAGTGTAGATCTGCTTCAGCGTTATTTACAGGAACTAAACAACGAATCTTCCTTATGAGAATCAATGTTTTTATTTTTTTATACTCCAATAAAATCTTTTAATCCGGGAAAAAAAAAAGACAGCATAATAAGGAGGAAATGAAACATTATCCTAAATATTAGACATTAGCTTATAAGGGCAGGGGGAATTTGACATTTTATTTCTTTTGAGGAAGCAAAAACTTACTATAGTTGTATCTGGGGGTGTGGTAATAATTTGACAGATTACTGATGCAGCGAACAGTTCATATTGGTGGTGATAGGACTATCATACGTGTCCAAGGTGCAGGTGATTGTGCAGAGGAGCTGCAGAAGCAGTGATTCCTTTTCTAGCCCCTCTTCACAAGGCCAGCGCAGAATGGCTTCCTGAGCACATTCGTCAGGTTTTACCCCTCTACTTGCAGGAATTTTGCATTTATTTTTATATTTTATTATACTTATATGGGGCTTTATAAGCAGGTTTTTTCTTTTATATATTTTTATTAATTATTTGAGAATGTCATACACTGTATTTTGATCATACCCACTACCTTCCTTACCCATCCAAATTTGGGCTCTCACTTTTCTAAAACCCATCGAATCCAACTTGTGCTGCCTGAACACTCTTGGCTGTGTGGCCACCCACAGGCACATGGTCTACCTGCCAGGGACCACATTCTTAAATAAACCTAGCTTTCTCTTTCCTAGCAGCTATCAATTACCAATAGCTCTTCAGCTGGGGTGAGAATTGGTGCCCATCCTTTCCCTCCAGACTGGGATTTTGTCTGACCTGTGCTCAGGCATGTCTTGGGGATGCTATCACACCACTGTGAGCTCGTGTGTACAACTGCCCTGCTGAGTCCAGTTATCAGTTTCCGTGTAGTCATCTACTGTCTCTGGCTCCTACAATCTTTCCACCCCCTCTCTGAGAAAAATCCCCAAGCCTCGGAGTGAGGAGTATGGTATAGGTGTCCCATTTAATGCGGAACACTCTGTAGTCTCTTATTCTGTGCATGTTGACCAGTTGTGGGTCTCTGTGTTAACAACCATGTACTCCAAAAAGAACCTTCTCTGATGATGGTTGAGAGATGCACTAATCTGTGAGGATACCATTAAGTCATTGGTTTAATACTACATCCTTTTAGCAGAATAAGAGTAGTAGTAAGTTCTTCCCTGAGGCCCATGACCCATCTATGTGTAATAGATTCTCGCCCAAATCACTGTGTCAGGTGTGGGTGTTGTCTTGAGAATCAGACCTTAAATCCAATCAGAAAGTGGTTGACTACTCACATGACATTTGGGCCACTACTGCACCACTTGGCATGTCTTGCTAGGCATTATTGCAGCTCACAAGGGTCACAGCTGGGTGAGACGATTAATTTTTCTCTTCTGGTAGCATTCATAGTACCTTTTATGAAAGATAGCCAGCAGGGACGAAGCTTTTAGTTCAGCATCAACTTTATTTCTCCATGTTCTATTGTACTAGACGTGCAGCAGTAGGGTATTATTGTCATGTTCTAAAGGATGAGTAAGAGCAGTGTAATAGCCCATAATGTTTGGGCATCTGTTGGACCTCAGCAGCTTCGAAGGGAGATAGCCCATTCCTGGTGCTGGGATTTTAGTATTTAGTATGAGGCACTAAATAACTGCCTCAGTGATGCCACGCACTGCGTGCTATCCAAAATGGCACCATTACAGCTTCAGCAGTGGGATGCACAGTAAGTGGTTACCAAATGCCATGTGTCTGATGAAAACTTCACTCCAACTACTCAGAAGTGGTATCCTTACGACAGGTACTGTGATGCAGCCTCCTCTCCCTCCTCTTCCTCCTCCTCCTCCTCTCTTCCTCCTCCTCCTCCTCTTCCTCCTCCTCCTCCTCCTCTCTCCTCCTCCTCTTCCTCCTCCTCCTCTCTTCCTCCTCTTCCTCCTCCTCCTCTCTTCCTCCTCCTCCCCCTCTTCCTCCTCTTCCTCCTCCTCTTCCTCCTCCTCCTCTTCTCCTCCTCTTCCTCCTCCTCCCCTCCCCTCCTCCTCCTCCTCTTCCCCCTCTTCCTCCTCCTCCTTCTCTCCTCCCTCCTCGTTCCTTCTTTCCTCGATCTCTCTTGCCTCCTCTTCCTCCTGTGTCCCCTTCGCTTCAGTCACCTCGGTATGCACACTCCTTCGGTTCCTCCTCCTTCCTCTGTCCATCTCTTTCCTCCTCTTCCTCTTCCTCTTCCTCCTCTTCCTCCCCTCCTCCTCTTCTTCCTCCTCTTCTTCCTTCTCCTCCTCCTCTTCCTCTTCCTCCTCCTCTTCCTCCTCCTCTTCCTCCTCCTCTTCCTCCTCTTCCTCCTCCTCCTCCTCCTCCTCCTCCTCCTCCTCCTCCTCATGCTCATCTTTCTCTTCTTCCTCCTCTTCTTTAAGATAAGGTCTCTGTAGCCCAGGCTGGCCTGGAGCATACAGGCATTTTCTTGCCTCAGTCTCAGTTGGTTCTTTTGAGAATTGCCTTTATGAGATTCGGTCACTCTATTTAAGGTTCAGGGACACATGACTTTAAACTGGTTGAAAGTGGTAGCGAGGCTTCTTTCTCTTTTACAGTCAGCTTAGTCTCTTTCCTATCTCCCTTCTCAATAGTTTTTTAACTCAATAGAGTTTTTTTTTTTTTAAAGCAAAACTAGTATTTCTGGGCCATTTTATGGTCATTTAATTTAATATTTGTTACTTTTGAATATATCTTATAACCAATTGATCTTGACATTTCACCAGAAATTGATACCAGAAGTTTTGGGGAGGCCCACCACAGCAGGCACATAATGCTGATGAAGTAGAGCCTTTTCTTGGGGTTGTTCATCTCAGTCACAAAATCATTTGTGGAGTCAAGGGCTGGAGAGATGGCCTAATGGTTAAGAGCACCGACTGCTCTTGCAGAGGACCCGGGTTCGAGCCCCAGCACCCACATGGCGGCTAAGAGCCATCTTTAACTCCAGTTCCAGGGGAATCCAATCCCTTCTTCTGACCTCCGCAGCATTGCACGACACGGGAGCACAAACCTACATGCAGACAGTACATTCATACACATATGAAAACAAATAAAATTAAAAACAGAATGGGCTCAAGAAGAAGCTTGAGGATATTTTTATTAGCATTTAAAAGAAAACTTGCTGGGCAGGCAAGCTGTAAATCAGAGGTGCTGGAAGAGGACGGGAAGAGGAGGACAGAAATGCCCTTTGAGTGATTCTGTAATGGAGGTCAGCCACAGGACAGACAGGCAGCCCTGTGGCAGGGAGGGGAGTGTCAGTGAAGCCCAAAGGGTTAGGGAAGCATGCTTAGAACACAGACAGAAAGAAGAAAAACAGCTTTGACATTTTAACATATAAATCTGCAACAGCAAGGAAAATGATGGAATCTTTTTTTTTTTCCCCTGAGACAGGGTCTCCCTGTAGTCCCAGCTGTCCTGGAACTCCCTCTGTAGACCAGGCTGGCCTTGAACTCACAAAGATCTGCCTGTCTCTGCCTCTCAAGTGCTAGGATTAAAGGCATGTGCCACCACGCCCCCAAAACGGTGGATTCTTATCTTTGCCTTTTTAAAAAATTATCTTGAACAATTCAGGGTTTCCTCTTTTTATTTATTTATTTTTTTGGTCTTTTCAAGACAGGGTCTCCCTGTAGTCCCAGCTTTCCTGGAACTCACTCTGTAGACCAGGCTTGCCTTGAACTCACAAAGATCTGCCAGCCTCTGCCTCCTGAGTGCTAGGATTAAAGGTGTTCGCTGCCACGCCCGGCTTCTTCCTCTTCTATATGAATGCAAGGACTGGCCTGTCTTTTAACTTCTCAGACATAACCTGTGTGACATGTTGCTGGAGCTGCCCTGACCTGATTGCTTGTTTTTCTCTCTGACAGCATGGTAGAGTGTTTTACCTCTGACTTCCAGCATCATTAGTTTAAGTTTTACTACTGTATCTGAGAAGGCATTTCATATCTTTTGTGAGATTTTCCCATTATATTTTAGTTGGTGGTTATTGAAAAATTATTTTTTCTAAAAATGTCATTTTCTAATTTTTCTTGACATCTAGCAATGTGTTCATGTGTTTATGTTTTTTTTTTTCCATCTAAATATCCTTATTGGTTAGAAAATTTTAAAAACTCAGACCAGAAGGTCAATAGTCATTTCACTTCTGTGTTCTTCAGATTTCGATAGCTTCTAATTTTCTTTTCCGTTTTCTTGGTCTTTTTGAGAGAAAGTCTTCCTATAGCCCCAGCTGGCCTGGAACTCACTGTGCAGATCAGGCTGGCCTCAGTCTCACAGAGATCTGCCTGCTTCAGCCTCTTGAGTGCTGGGATTAAAGGTTTGTGCTACCATGCCTGACTTAGTTATTATTTTCTTATGTGCAGCCTCCTTACAGTGACTTCGAAGTCTCACCACAATCTGGTTCCAGTCAGCTTTTAAGAGCTCACCTTTCACTCCCATTTTCCTTGCTGTTGCAGATTTATGTGTTGACAGCCCTGTGGCTGCTCACTCTGTCTGTTCAGGCTGGAATGCCCTTACCCCTCAATTTTGTGTAGGTAAGTCTTACTATCATCATATGCTGTCTCCTTCATGAAGCTTTCCTGGATTTTCCCAGTTGGAGTGAATGACTCCTTCTGTTGTGTACACTTAACCTCCACCAGTAATATAAAAGCTAAAATCTTCATCTTTACACTTGACATTCTGAGGGCAAATACTAGTTATCTAACATTGACAGAACAGATATTAGAAATGGTTGGAGTACCACAATATAAGGTTTAAAGTCATGAACTTAGAAGTCCTAGCAACTGAGACTTAAATTTTGCCTCAAATTCCTTCTTGTGAGCCTGCAGCCTACTCAAGGTAATATCTCCATAAGGTTAGCTAGTGTTAACACATCTGCACATGCTAGATGTGCAATTGCTGATTAGTTTTTTGAATGCCTAGTTTAGAAATGAAGACATGGAGAGGTAAAGAAGAGGGAGAGAGAGAGTGCTTTACTCAAATCCACACTTGCAGTGAAGTTTGGGGAAATTTTGTAAGTAATATTTTTATATGCCAACAACTAGATCAGAGGTCTTTATGAACATAAGGCATGTGTAAATCTATTTCCCAGCCAGAGTGAATGCTTCCTGAAGGCTGGGGCTTTGTTTGAGTCACTTTCATCCCTTTTCGCCTCTAAGCGTAGTGGATATCTATGTTAGATTATCAATGTGGAATACAATTCAACTTAAGCAAGTGTCTACTAGAAACATGAAATTAATAAAAGTGGAACACACTTTGCAAAATTTTCCTAAGATCCAAATATGGCACATGCTTAATATAGCAAAGCTTCACTGCAGTTTTAGTTTATACAATCATAAAATTAAAAATATTTTGATTGATCTGTTTACATGTTATGTATCTGAGTGCTTTGCGGGCATGGCTGTGAGTGAGCCTGTACATGTGATGCCCACAGAGGCAGGAGAGTGTGGATCTGGAGTCGTGGGTAGCTGTCAGCCCTCATGTGGGTGCTGGGAGTCAAGCTCAGGTCCTTTGCATGAGAAACAGTGCTCTTAACCACTGAGTCATCTCTTCAGCTCAAAATTGTATAAAAACTTTTTATCAAAATGGCATTCCAGTTTATAAAGCAATAATCAACTAAATAATCATGTGTTTTCTAGGCAGAGTAGGCGTTTCATGGACTGCTAAGAATAATAAGAAATTCAGGCACCTATTTTTAACTTGAAACTGTATCTAAAGCATTTATCATCAGCTTAAAATTTGTTTACAAAAATTATAAACTATTATCTTTATAATTGTAATGATATTTGGTAAGCTGTTCACAAGGGCTAATTCTCTATAAGAAGAGTAAGGACCTGGGTTACAGGCACTTAGTCTACTTTTAATAACACAAATGATGGATTGCTATGATTGTTTTTTATCTCAAAATATGTAAAAAAATAGTCATTTTAAATAATTTACTTAGAAAACTATAGAATACTTTGACAAATTTAAGATTTTGTAAAATTTCATATAAATCCCAAATAGAAACATGTACTCACAATTTAGGGTAGAACAATGCACTAGACGGGGGGATGGGAGGCATATTATTACTTGACGTCATAGTCTATCAAAACAAAGTTTTGATAGACTATGATTGTTTGTTGGCTTGCATTGTACGTTCAAGGATATAACAGGATGCCAGTGTTCACACACTGCTGGGCACATCTCAGGACCAAGAGGGTGCCAGTGTTCAAACTCTGCTGGGCACATCTCATGACCAAGAAGGTGCCAGTGTTCACACACTGCTGGGCACATCTCAGGACCAAGAGGGTGCCAGTGTTCAAACTCTGCTGGGCACATCTCAGGACCAAGAAGGTGCCAGTGTTCACACACTGCTGGGCACATCTCAGGACCAAGAGGGTGCCAGTGTTCAAACTCTGCTGGATAAATTTTTAAATGCCTTTTTAAACACCTGTACATCTAGTTGCATGTGCTTTGTTAGTAGGATTCAAAAGGTACCTGAATATATAAAACCGTCAATTCCATTGAGGGAAACCCACGATGACTAGAGCACAAAAATGGCCCTCCCCAGAGAAATAGACTGCTTTGCTTTCTCACCACTTGTGCCCCTTCCCAAAGCCTAGGGACCCACATTGTTGGAAGAGGAGGCGTGGTAGAAGAATGTAAGGGCTGTGGAGAGTTGGGGTGACTCGTGAGACTACAGCAATAAAGAATGGACACTTATTTGATCAACTGCTTGTGGCAAATGAGCTTCTCCGATTGGACTATGAGAACCTTGGGTTGTTTTCAAACTATGAATATTAATCTTGTTCATTTGTTTTCATGATGTTACTTATTTTCATTGCTTATGCTTGACATTCAGCTTACTTCATGGTTGGATTTTTGGACATTAATTGGCCTTAGTGTGAAAAAATTTCAGGTCTGACCCCCTGCCCCCCACTGGCTGGCACTCAAAATAGGCTTGAACAGCTGGGGCTAGTCAAAACTTAGGTTCCTTGGGTTGTTAGCCTCACCCATGGGCTCCCTGCCTCTCAGAAAAAAAAAAAAATTTTAAAAGGGATGAGATGTGGGAAAACTAGTTAAAATGGGGTTGGGTTTCTAAGCCAAAGGTACTCCTGGCCACACCCATGGGGTTGGGTTTGTGGGACAAATTGAGTCATGATGGATATTTTAAGCAGACATCTTGGAATAAAATCTCTTCTGCATTTGCACCTCAACTGCATACACTGGTGTGCTTTTCCTGCGCATGTATTTGTCCACATGGGTCTATCCCAGGACTAAGTGGGCCCCCCACAAATCTCAGCTGCTACACCACAAAAAATTGGTCACAACGTGGGAGATCAGGAAACTGTAACTTTGTTAAAACTACAACAAAGTGCACTTCTGATTGCTGCTTGGCCGGCAGCTTGTCCGCTGTCCAGCTCAGTCTCCCAAGTGCTTGTTAAAATTAAGTATCACACTCCCTCCCTCTCTTAAGTGGAGCTCCAAAAAATATGCTTGGAGTGTAAAAATGCAAATTGGGTTACGAGGTAGTTTTGTGCTCTAGGGACAGATTTTTTTTTTTTTTTCCTTCACCTACTCATATTGGAAAAGGTTCATTATTATTTATAAAGCAGAAAAAGCCCCAAAGCCAATCCATTTTCAGCCACATTGTCACTTTCTGTATTCCAAACACCACTAAATTCCCAAATGAGTAGGCTAATTCTTCCCTTCCAGAGCCATAAAACTCGCTCAGGGTATTACCGACTTCACTGACAGCGCTTCACCTGGGATGATTCTTCTGCACTACAAGCATTCAGACACTATTTGTTTTGTTTGTTTTTTTTTAAATTTTTTTTTTAAAAATTTTCTTTTATGTGTATGTGAATTGTTACGTCTGCATGCATGTTTGTGCACCGTGTCGTGCAATGCCGACCAGAGGTCAGAAGAGGGTCTCGGGGGGGGGGGGGGGATTCCCCTGGAACTGTGATTCTCCTGGAATTGGAGTTTCAGACGGTTCTCGGCGCCATGTGGGGCTGGGGATCGAACCCTGGTCCTCTGTAAGAGCGCTCGGTTGCTCTTAACCGCGAGGCCATCTCTCCAGCCCCTACTATGTGGTTTTTTAAATATTTTCACCTGCTGCATATTATCAAGTATTTTTTGTCATTGATAATATGATTCTAATGGGGGCTTCTGAAACTCTTTGAAATATGTACTTAGAAGGCAATTCTCATTCAGTTAATCATTCTATAGGTTTAAGATGCACTCCCGAAAATGTTATCTTTTTAGTGTATTTGGTCAGTGAGATCATTAAATAGTACATTTATTTTATTTTTTAGTGTTTTTTTTTTTTTTGCCTCTTTGTCAGATATGAGGTGGTTGATATTGTATGTGCTCAAATTTATATCTTTAGTTTTATTTGAATGTGTGCATGTGTTAGGTGTGTACACATGCATGTGTGTGCATATTCTTGTGAGGGAGTACAGATGCATCATGTGTGTGCAATTCTTGGAGAGGTTTGTATAACATGCTCTGTGTGTGTCCTGTGCTTGTGAGGGTGTACACATGCATTGTGTGCATGTTCTTATGAGGGAGTACACATGCATCATGTTTGTTGCATTTCTTGTGCGGGGTCTTGTAAACATGCCTTCTGTTTGTGCATGTGTATGTGGGGTGTACACATGCATGCATACTTATGTGGAGGTCAGTGAAATGGTAAAGCTAACCCCCTTTTGTTCTAGCTGGTTCTGCTTTGCCCTGGCTGTCCGCACAGCCAGCAGGCAGTTGCAGGGAGTACTACAGTACTGGGCAACTTAAACGCAGCTGGGTAGCATGTCCGGATAGAATGTCCTCCCTCCCAGATATACCTGCATCTCCATGGAGTCCATTGTTTATACAAATCTGAGAAACTTGTATATTCCTAATCAAAAGTTTTTGTTAACTGAAACCTCTTTGTTAACTGACCTGCCTCTGGTCTGGTGTAACTATGGTGATTCTGATGTTTAACTATGGGCTTATGGCTTTGCCTCTGGAAAGATAATGTGCGTTTTTTCTCAGCTTTATAATACCTCCTGCCCCGCGTTTCTCCTTACGGGTTGAAGGAATTTCATTTGGGGGCATTAGCCCTCTTTCTGAACCACTGGCTGGATAATAAAGGACTGCCTAATTTTCAACTGGCGCTATGGAGGCATTCCTCACGTGCATCTTGCTTGGTATTGCCAGTCAGAACAACCCTGAGTGTTGTTCCTTAGGTGTCACCCAGCTTTTTTGAGACAAGGTCTCTTAACTTTTTATTTTATTTTATTTTTACTTTATGTGTTGTATGACTTGTAACTGTTCTGCGTTTAGGTTTGTGCACCCACTGTTGTGCAATGCCGGGGGTCAGAAGAGTGGTGTTGGATTCCCCCTGGAACTGTAGAGTTCCTCCTGGGAGTGTTGGAGTTAAGATGGTTTCTCAGCCACCATGTGGTGTTGCTGGGGATCGAACCGGTGTCCTTGCTGCTTAAGAGCAGGTGGCGCTCTTAACCACTAGGCATCTCTCCAGTCCCCGCAGTCTCTTTAGGCTTCGAGAGATCCAACCTGTCTTTTGCCTTTTCTTCTAGCCACCCACTAGTATAAGAGAGTATGCCTCAGCATACCCAGCTTGTTAAATTTATGCTGGTTTAGGGGATCAAACTCTGGTCCTCATGTTGGCAAGACAAGCGCTTTACCAACTATGCTGTCTTCCCATCCCAAATAGTATATTTAATATAAGTTGGTATAATATCCTGTTTTGTGATAACCAAAATTGTTACATAGTTAATAATTTGAAATGCAAAAGTGATACAAGTTTAAAGGCAAGTGACAATGATAAGCCATGACGTCCCTCTCCTGCCCTGCCTACTGTCCTAACACTGAACTGCAGTGCAGCCTGGTCACTCTTTGAGGGATGAGTCCCTCTCCTGCCCTGCCTACTGTCCTGACCCTGAAGTGCAGTGCAGCTGGGTCATTCTTTGAGTGATGGCTTGGCTCATG
>VZQC01013763.1:2365820-2399279 GCA_009823505.1 Rhizomys pruinosus | reverse complement strand
GCACATCTCAGGACCAAGAAGGTGCCAGTGTTCACACACTGCTGGGCACATCTCAGGACCAAGAGGGTGCCAGTGTTCACACACTGCTGGGCACATCTCAGGACCAAGAGGGTGCCAGTGTTCACACACTGCTGGGCACATCTCAGGACTCACTTGCCTTGGCCAATAAATCTTTAAACTGTACAGAAAATGACACAAAGATATGATTCTAGGGTATATATCTTATGAATTTTTGTTGGTCTTTTTGAGAACAGGCGCTCGCCTTGTAGCTCTGCGCTGTCTGGAACTCTTTGTAGACCAGGTCTGGCCTTTGAGCTCACGAAGATCCCTTTGCCTCTGTCTTGCTCCCAAGTGCTACGGCTTAATTGACAGTGTGCACCACCTACGCCTGCTGTATATTGTATTTATTTTAACTGTATTAAGTCAAAAGATGTGGACTTGTTTCCTGAACCAGAGAAGTGAAAGGAAAAAACAAAACAAATGGTCTGTTCTGTGACTTGCATGTGTGAGTCCGTTCTCACTAGTAGTTCCCTGGCTGGCCTACCCAATATTCTGAAAAGGATCCTTTCTACCTCAGCCTCACTATATGATGAGATATAGGTTTGTGTCACCACACCTGGCTCTCCCACATTTATTCAGTTCTTATGAACTATTCAAGTATAATTAAAAGAGGAAGAGAAGGAGGAAGAGGAGGAGGAGGGAGAGAAAGAGGAAGAGGAAGAGGAAGAAGATGAAGAGACTTTTGACCTGGGAGCTGGCTTAGTAAATAAGAGCCCTTGTGTGGGCATGTGGACCTGAGTTTGGATCCAGCACACACATCAAAAGCCAGGCATGGCCATGTAAGTGCCTCTAACCCCAGCACTGGGAGGGTAGGAGAACAGAGAAGGATCACTGGAATTGCTGTGCTGCCAGGACCGGTTAGTGAGGCTTCTCAGACAGTGACAGGTCCTGACTCAAGGACTAAGGCAGAAAGGAAGGAAGAAAGGACTGGAAATAAGGCACAGGGAAGCCCTCTCTGCTGAATGCTTACATTCCTCCCTGACCTCTCCACATGCATAGGGAGGTTCATAACATACATACCCACACCAACTGTGCACAAATTATAAGCAACACATTCAACCAGCAAACCACACACACACACACACACAACTAAACATTTTCTTTCGCAAGCTCCATACATGAGATACACATAACCGAGGCGACTAAAAGTATGGGCAAAAAAACTTAATTTTAAATGGGTGAGTTTCGGAAGACAATGGGACCCCCCTGGCCATACCCATGGGGTGGAGTGTAATGAAAAGATTTAGCATTCCTGAGGTTTGAGTCATGATGGATATTTAAGCAACATCTTGGTAATAAAATCTCTCGTCTGCATTTGCAACCTCAACCTGCTAACTGGTGTGCTTTCTCCGGCATGCATATTTGTCCACATGGGTCATCCCAGGACTAATTGGGCCCCCCACAAATCTCGCGTGCGAACACCACAAAATTGTACATCCAAATGATTGATCAGAAATGGTAACTTAGGTATGCATACCCCTAATCTGCCTTTTTTCTCTCTCTCTCCTGATATCTACCTGTTGTGGTGGAGCTGTCTTTCCTGCTGGTTTCAGTGAATGGGACAGTGGTCTGAGGAATTGTGGCTTTGTACACGTGGAAAGCAGCCTGCCTCTGATTTAATTCAGAGGGAGCACCCAATGCCTTCCAGGTATGTGCCTCCTGGCAAGGTTACTCCTGCAGGATGTAAAAGCCAGTGACCTCAGGGCTGAATTTAATATTAAGGCTTAGCAGTTATTATGCTTGGCCTTAAAAACAATTTTTCATAATTCTACAGTTCTAAAAACTTTTCTGGTTTTAACATTTCCACCCCCCAAAGAATACTAGTGAGGAACCAGAGGTCCTAAGTTATCTTAACGGTATCCAATCTTTCTCGAGACCTATGCCTTATTATATATTAGTAAATTCTTTCCTGGTAGCTCTCTCAACTGAGCCCACTTCTTTCGGTTGCCTGAGAGCGCCCTTTCACGGAAGAGTTCTCGTGTCCAAGAGCATCCTCTTCAAACCTTGGCCATTTTTCTCTTAAAGTTTGTATACAAAATCTGTTTTTGGGAGATCAACGACACAGAGATAGAAGATATAGATATAGATAATTCTCGTTTCTTCTTATGGGTTTTCTCTAAATCCAACTCTTTCGTGATAAACAATTCTCGCGCGACGGCTCAATAAGGAGCTCCAAGGACTCCACCTCTCGCAGAAGCTCGTGGGATAGATCTGAGAGTCAGGCTACATTCAGATACATATCCGCTATAGATCTTAAATAGATATATAAATAATTTTTTACTTAACCCTGGGCACTTACACTAGATATATCAATAAATATGAAGCTCCTACGCGTGGGCGTGGAAGCTCTCGGTCAACTAACCAACTATACTTCTCTTCTCACAGCACAATATATATATGATCAGAGTACGTGTCCTGAGCCTGGCCTTGGCAACCATAAGCCTCGAACCTCGATATATATAGTCACTTATGGCATACCACGCTGCTACACCCACCACTTGAGCAACAGATGGATAGTTTAAATATACTAGGTCGAGTTGCCCACTAAATTATATATAATAACCTTGTAACCACATCTGTCCCAGTACAAACTCGACAGGCCAATGCACTATTCGGACCTCAGCTGTTTTAGGTTACAGTCGACGTTCGCCGACCTACCAGCATCCTTTTCCTGAGTGCTCTCAGGCATACTCTAGAACAGTATTGTCCCTCACTATCAGAATTTATAAGGCCTTGAAGTTCTAACAAAACAAACTTGCTACAATAAATTTTGTCATTTTTTTCTCAGTGATATAATAATAAGCTCACATACACGATCCGTCATATAAACGAGAGGCCATGAGATTGATATCTTGGCAAATCAATTTAAATGAGAAATTTTGAATAAAACTGCTTTAAGTTTCTCTAAGCCCATCTTCAAAGCTGTGTGTATGTGTGAGTGATTGTGAGTTCCCACTTTTAATTCGTTATAATCCTACATAATAAAGCCTAAATTATTTAGCTAATCTCATAAACCAAAAATAGATTTAAAATATAACAAGAAAAATGGTGTTTCCCATATACCACACATAAGTGCTTAACAATTTTAATTGTGCAAATATACCTTCAGTCCCCTATTCTGACATACATCTATCTAGCATATCGTTATTCGCTATAATTATTGATCATATAAGTTTTTAATGGTTATAGTTATTGTGGTTCAATATAATTATTTTGAATGATTCTCGGAGAACATTACGCGAGTGGCGTTTTGCGAAATTGTTCTGTGCGCCCTCCTCTTTACTCTCCATGATCTATTTATACTGACCTATATATGAGATATAATATCCGTACCTACATGGAGTATAATCCTCCTCTCAATAATGCTCTAAGTGATTGGTTGTGATATGCCGTGTAGCTCTAAGATTGATTGTTGGATAATATAAAATTATTATTTCTTGCTTCAACCGCATCCCTTAATAGCAAGACAAGATGGATCATTCCAAAACTACAAACAACTTTGGCCCATCTACTTTTGGAAATCCTCAATCGTTAGATTTGTAAATAGCATAGAGGCAGTTAGGCTTAGCAGAGGATCAGTTTAGGCACAGTTAACCAGAAGGGACAAGATAAGGAAAGAATAGTAAACTTTAGTATAGTTCATTGAAGGCAAGTGGTTGCAAAAATAACAGGGAGGGCCTAAGAGGTGGCATATAATCTCAGCTGTTTCATGCATAATTAGGACATTTATTCTAATTATGTAAAAAAACCCTTTAACAAATTATAAAAATTTCATGTTTCTCATTGAACATCAAACAATATGGCTTTCTTCCTTACAGGTCAACCTAATAAAACCCTTTTATTATGTATGTATGTATGTTTTATTTATGTGCACACACACGTGTGTATGGATGTTTGTACCTGTGTTTCTAAGTATATTTCAATGTAACAGCCATGATACCAGTAAAAACATTTCCTCTGAGTTGGAATGTGGCCCTTCTTTCTCAAGACGCAAATTTATATTAAAAAGCCAAAACATAATTCAGTTTCAACAAAGGCTATGGGTTATCTATTAAAAAATTTTTTCAAAATAATGGATCCACACTGCCACGTACTGGTTACGCCCTTTCAACATCTAAACAAAGATGCAACCAGGTTTTCATTGTATTAAAGTGTTAATAAGTTTTTTTGGTATTGGGAATAAAAAAACAAAAGGTATAAAAAATTTAAATTCAAAAAAAAATTTTGAATTCCGATTAACATCATTGCAGAATTCGCGGCCACCATTTTTCTTTTTAAATTTTTTTTTGCACACATACAGGCTAAAACAAGCCTACATTTCATTCAGATGACCAGTGGATAGCTGGTGTTGAGGGCTGCATTTCATTGGGTGACCAGTTGGTTTGGAAAAAGGCTCCCTTTGCGCACACCAACTGGGAAGCTGGTGTGAAATTCCTGTCCTGGACTTGGGCAGGTGGAAAGTCATGGCCAAAAGTGGGAAACGTGTCTCGTCCTAGGCGAAGGACTCCGGAGTAGGAAGTACCTCTCTGATCAGGTTACAGAAGTAACCTACTGACCTCTACCCCACGGGGTCAGTTCCCCAAAATGTCACAAAGGGACTGTGTGCTCCCTCTTCCTTCAGCAGGACTGCAATGCACCTGTTCTTGACAAAGGAAGCTTCCTAGAAGCTCCCCACAAAAACAAACAAACAAACAAAAAAAACAAAAAAATCAGAGATTGGGTTATGATGGTAACAACATCATCTCATGGGGCATATCTAGCCAGTCTTTAATAAACTGATGGGCATAAGAACTGTAAAAGAAAATCTTATTAAAGAGTAAGATTATTGAAAAATCTTTAAAGAGGTTTTCATGCCAGGGACCTGGAGAAGGCCAGAGCTTGGAGGAAGATAGTTATCAAAATTCACTTTGTAAGGTTTGCAGTTTTTAAAATGGTAATACATTTTGAACTAATTGGAAATATAAAATGCTAATTGTTTTCTTTATAATTTGTTTTAAATTCTCCCAACAATAACTTTGGGGTTAAGTTACACAAATCGTCTCTATATTTTTCTGGGTCATACAGTATCACCTTGTAACATTTTTCCTTTAGCTTGTAGGACAATTTAAAGAAATTAAGATTTAAAGTTCATTTCCCAAATAAGCATAAAGTCAATGATAGAACAGTTTGGGTAATTTTGATGAAAATTTACACAGCCAAGGTGTTATCTGCTGGTTTCTGAGCTGGCTGCACTCAACACAAGAACTGGCAGTCAGAGCAGCTTCAAGACAGCTGTGGTGGTAAGTTCTGTCAGGGGAGCATTCAAGGGTGGGCTAGGTGTGCCAAAGAGGTCAAGTGTTCCCTGTTCCTGCCTGGAGAGTGGACACTCAGCGGCTTCTGTAAGTGCGTGTTTCCTCTTTTCATCACTGCTTGGTTCCTGTAATCTGCAGAGCATTTGCAAAATGAAACTCTTTGTGAGTGTAAGACAGGAACAGAAACCAGCAGCTCCTCTTCTGATTCTCACCAACCCATGCAAAGAAAATGTCCCTGATAGCTGTCAGAATGTTGGAAGAAGAACCTTCTGAAAATGATGTAAGCTCTGGAAAGGAATAAAGTGAGACTTAAACAAAATTTTACTTATTTTATTTGTCTTTTTGAGACAGGGTCTCCCTGTAGCTCTGGCTGTCCTGGAACTTGCTCTGTAGACCAGGCTGGCCTTAAACTCACAGAGATCCACCTGCCTCTGCTTTCCAAGTGCTAGGACTGAAGACATGCACCACCACGCCTGGCTTATTTATTTATTTGAATGAGGGTATTGCCTACATGTATGTAAGTTCACCTATGACTTGCAATGCCCTAGAAAGCATCAGATCTCCTGGAACTGGAGTTACAGATGGTTGTTATCTTCTATATGGGTGCTGGGATTCAAACCCTGGTCTTCTGCAAGAACAGCCATGCTCTTAACCACTGAGCTATCTCTCTAACCCCTAAAGTGAGATTTTTAAAAATGTCTCAATGCACCTCTTATTTTGGAGAACTGCTTTTAAGGAAAAGCAGTAGTCTGTTCAGGAGACTAATTTTGCAAGTTATTCACTTTTAGATAATTGAGTGGCAATTATCTTCTTTCTACTCTGACACCTCCCAGGCCACTTCCTGGTTCTGGAAATATCTGTACAACAAGCAAGTTCTTGCAACATATTCTATTAGGGAAAATACTATTTATGTGAATAGTGCTTAATGATCTTCTAGTTCTTAGTAAACTGTCTTGAGACAGATCCAGATATAGAAACTTGATGAAGTAAGTCATTCTGGGTGTTTGTGCTACTTGGATGTTGTCTTTCCAAAAAGGCCCTTATATTAGAGGATTGGTCCCCAGGGCGGTACTATTGGAAGGTGCTATCATTTTTGAAGGACAGGACCTCATAAGAGGTTTTTTAGATCCTGAGTAGTTTTGCTTGAAATGCGTTTCTACCATAATGTGCTGGTTTGCTATTAGCTCAGGTTAATTAGCCAATTAATCATGCATCAGAACCTTGAAAATTTAGCCAAAACAGGCCTTTTCTCTTTGTAAATTAATTATTTCAGGTATTTGATTACAGTGAAGGAAAGCTAACATAAGTATCTTCTAAACAGCACAGTTCCAGAACCAATTATGTATGTTAGGCAGCACTTCTATAGCCTCACAGAAATTGTTTCACATCAATAGAAACACCACTACAACATAAGATCAATATTTCTCATGTTCATGCTTAGGGTTATAATTTTCAATAATGATCAAAATTGTCATTTTTGTAGAGATGTATTCTATTTTGATAATGCCAGAGAAGAGAGCATGACTGGAGAATATCAAGATTAATGCTTTTAGAGTCAACATTTTCTCCTAGTTAATGCAATATTTAAGTCACTGGTACAGTTTACCTGAAAAGAGAATGAATCCACATCCCCCCTCCTCTTTTGTTCAACAAATAATATAGGAAGCCCTTTTTCTGCTGTCTTTATTTTTAAGTCTCCTTTTAAGATTTATTTTATTTTAAATGATGTGTGTGGGTGTGTATCAGTGTGCATGTGTGTGCATGTGAATACAGGTGCCTGCCGAGGCCAGAAGAGGAAGTCAAAGCCTTGAGTTGGAGTTACAGGTGGTTGTGGTCTGCCCAACATGGTTGCTGGGAACTGAGCTCAGAACCTCTTGAAGAGCAGCACAGGCTCCTAACTGCTAATTTGGAGAATATCACACACATAAGAGAAAGTGCACAATTTATAAGTGTATAGCTCATGAATGCTACCATGTCATCACACTTCAGCTCCAGAAAAATAATATTGCCTGGTTGTCGAGAAGCTCAGTGGGTAAAGGTACACACCACCCAGCCCGTAAGCCTGAGCTCAAGCCTGGGGTCCACATGGCAGAAGGAGAGAACCAGTTTCCTGAAAGTTGTCCTCTGCCCTGCACATATGTACTGTGGCATATGCACTCGCCCACCCTACATCCACAGAATAAATAAATGTAAAATAATAGTAAAAAAAAAATTTAAAAGAATATTGTCAGCCTTACCTGTACCAGGAGGACCCTCAAGCCTTTCCCCTCTTACTGCCTGTATACTTAGAGAGTTGCTGTCCTGAAAAGCTAACAAGATTAGTTTTGCCTGCTTTGGAATTTTATGTTGCATATGTTCTTTAAGCCATTTTAATCAAAGCTCCTGGAAACCATTCCTTTTGTGACATCCCATCTTGGAGGTAGAGTAATTGTTTCTCTGTAGGTAACTCTCTGTCGGTGGATGAATGTCTTGCCCTATAAATCATTACCATAAAAATTTATTTGTAATTTACATGAGAAGTCAGCATCAAGAGTAACATTAGGACCTTGTGATCTAGCACACTTGAACAAATGAAATTATTAAGAATAAAGATAAATGGGTGCTGAAAAATTTCAATTTGTGAGTATCTGCTTCTCCTCACTGTGTTCTTTCTCTTTTGATAGTGTGACTTTGATCTTTCAGACACAGTAGCATTCTCTTGATTATTAATTTTTTTCCATTTGCCTGGTCTCTTGTTGGAATGCTTTTTACCCCCTGTCTAACAAAATATTTGTGAGTGTTTAATAGTTTAGGAAAAGACATGATTCTGAAGGCTGTCTCTAGCTTAGTAGTAGAATGCTTTTCTCACATGCACAGAACCCTGGGTTCTAGCCCCAGTGGGGGACAGGGAGGGGATGATTGTATATTTCTTTCTTTTCTTTCTTTCTTACCTTTTTTTTTTTTGTATGCTATTGTTTCTCCCGACTCAGGGCTCGCCCATCACGTTGACCTTTACCTCGATACTCTACATTTTTGTAGTTCGCTAGCTAGGTGATTTGTATCTCTCCTCCCCTCCCCCCTTTTTCACGTCTCTCTTCTCCCTCTCTACTAGTCCTCTCACTCTTTCCTCCGCTTCCATATTCTGCTATCACTTGACTTCCTGTAACCCTGCTCACGAGTTCTTCCGCGAGATTCTTTTCTCTCTCAATATCTCGATGATTCCCCTCCAATGGACACAGTTGTTTGCAGATAACAATGATGTTACTTAGTATGTCATCCAATTAAGTAATTGGTGCATTTTTGCAAGTATCTATGTCCAAATTTTGAACATCCCAAGGTTCCCATTGTCCAGTGGAGAAGCTTGTATGCACAGGCATGTTGATCAATCAGGTCTCCAGACTATATTCCTATAGTCTCATGATTTACCACTATCTCTCCAATCGCAGCCCTTACAATTCTACCACGCCCTCTCTATTTCCGCAGTTGTTCCCTGGGCTTTTGGGAAAGGGGCACAAGAGCTGGTGTGAGAAGTGTGAAACCCAGTTAATTTCTTTGGAGTGGTCCATTTTGGACTCCCGGCCTCCTGTTCAGTCTTTGTTTCACCTTCACCGGACTTGACACGACCTCTTCACCTTAGTCTCGATAAACTTTCTTCCAGTCATACCCCTATAATAACCCCATCCTCACACCCAGGTATTCTTGGAACCCCCTTTCTTTTTTACAGGACCTTTAGCCCCCCCCTTAGTACACACTTATTGGATGTACAGGCATTTTAAGCTGTGAGCATAGACAACAGATGTTTGGATGCGTCTGCCTAATCTTGCAAACTCGTTGTTTCTCTACTAACTAGTGGTCTGGACAATGTTCTTATTGTGGGCTCCTATAACATCGACCTCTCTTCTAACCATCAGAGGACATAAGCCTTTCTCTGTTCGGCCTCCGCTCCTTCCCGTTGAGTTATTCCTCCAGGTGAGGAGAGCTACTAGCAATAGTTTTGGGACTATAATATATCGATACTGTGTATCCGCCACTGTTGCACTGTGTATTCTCCAGTGTCGGTTCGATCGGCTTTGTCAGTGACCCCTATTTTCCCCACGCGGAGGGCTTGTTTGTTCAGTTGTGAGCCCAACTCTTTTGTTTTATTGTTTTAGTGGCCTTTGGGAATGCTCTCTAGCATTTCAGTAGGCCACGGTGTCTGCTAGCCCGGGACGTTTCCTCCCATCATTTGTTCCTGCTGCCCACCAGTCGGCGACACCAGGGACCTTCCTGCCTTTTCCTCCTTGCACCAGATCCCTCTGTTATAGGCAACCCGGCCTTTCGTCCTGTTTGGGGGGGGCGGTGGGCTGTGGGGGGGAATCCCTCGCATACATCTCCGATGGCGCAAGACTCATGCTCATTGGTTTTCCGGATGTCATGTAGCTTTTCCCTGTCGTCATAGATCTTGGCTTAATTACAACAATTTTCGAAAACACTTTCCTATTGCCTTGGCTCTCGCTAGCGTTTTTTTTTTTTTTTTTTTTGCGGACCTATCCTTTCACCGTCCTCTGCCTCATCCCTCCGTTATCCGTTGTGCCTGTTTTCTCGGCCCTTCCCCCTGTCCCCCTTGGCTCTCGTTTCCCGTTTGGGCGTGGTTTCCCTTCCCCTCCTGTTTTTTTTTTTCCCCCCCTTCCCCTCCGCCACCCACCCGGGNATTATTAATATTAGAAGATAATTGGTGTGCTAAATAAAAATTTCAATGTGTGAGTATCTGCTTTTCCTCACTTGTTGTTTCTTCTCTTTCTTGTAGCTGTGGACTTTGATCTTTCAGACCAGTAGCATTCTCTTGTATTATTAATATTTTTCTTCCATTTGCCTGGTCTCTTGTTGGAATGCTTTTTATTCTCCCCCTGTCTAACAACAAATATGTGAGTGTTTAATAGTTTTAGGGAAGAAGAGAAATGATTCCTGAAGGCTGTCCTCAACTTAGCCTAGTAGTAGAATGCTCTTTCTCACTTGCCACAGACCCTGGGTATCTAGCCCCCAGTGGGGACAAAGGGACTGGGGATGTTGGTAATTTCTCCTTTCTTTTTCTTTCTTTCTTAACTTTTTTTTTTTTTTTTTTTTTTTTTTTTTTTTTTTTTTTTTTTTTTTTTGAAATTTTTTTTTTAAATTTTTATTTTTAAATTTTAAGCATTTACATACAATGACACAAGTTGTTTGCAAGGCATAACATTGATGTTTCTTAGTTTGCTGTACAATTAGTTAATTGGTGCATATTGCAAGTATCTATGTCCAAATTGTGAACAACCCAAGGTTCCCATATCCCGTTGGAGAAGTTGTATGCACAGGCATGAAATTGATCAATCAGGTCTGTCCAGGACTATATGCCTATAGTCTCGATGATTTCACCCCTTATCTCATCCACAGCCCTTCTACAATCTACCACGCTCCTTCTTCCGCAGATTTGTCCTCCCCTGGGCTTGGGAAAGGGGCACAAATGAGAAGAAAACAGTCTAATTTCTTTGGCTGTCATGGACTCCGGTTCTGCTTCAGTTTGTTCCCCTCACGGATGACAGCTTTCACAGTGATACCTTTTTAGTTATATTAACAAAGCACAAGCAGTTGTATGTACAGGCATTTAAGTGGTACCACTTATTGTGTCAAGATAAGCTGTGAGCATAGACAACAGATGTTTGGGGGAATGGTATGCTAATCTGCAAAACTGTGGTTTCTCTTATAAAGGGTGACAAGTTCTTTATTGTGGCTTATAACATAACCTAACCACTAGAGGGGACAAACTTCTGTTGGGCATCCGCTGATCTGAGTTAATTCCTCCAGGCATGAGGAGGCTAAATAGGCCAAATAGTTTGGGGATTATCAACTAATAGATACTATGGCATGCCACTGATTTTGCACCTGCTTATCTTCCACCAGGCTGTTTGAGGTGTAGCTGATATTTTCGTAGGAGTCTTGTTTGTCTCAGGGAGGAGGAAGACCAATATTTTTGCTGCTTAAGCCTTTAGTGGCCTTTGGGTAATGCTCTTCTAGCAATTTCAGAGGCCAGTTGTATGCTAGCAAGCTTGACGTCTTCATACATTTTTCCACTATGACTCCACCCCCAGAGTCTTCGACAACGGGGATTTACTGCTTTTCTCCTTGCATTTATCCCACTAATAGGCAAAAGGCCTTTATAATTTACGGGAGCGAGTTTGAATCCCCTAGCCAACATTCTCCTAGGCAGATAATTCATTGCTGATATCAAAGCTTTCCTTAGTAGTAATATTTTTAGCTTAATTACACAACTTATAAACACCTTAATATTGAATTTGGCTCTAGATACAGAAATTCCTTTCACAGTTCCTATTGCTACTCAACATCAGTTAATACGTTTGTGGCCTGTTTTTATATGGAATTACTCACTGTAACAATTGGCTCTAGTTTACAGTTTGGGAGGGGATTTCATATACCATACCTAGTTTTCTTTTTTCAAAAATATAAAAAAGAAAAAAGGAATCTGCAAAGAATTGCCGGCGAGGAACGCCTAGGAAGGGGGACGAGGTAGGAAGGTTCTCAGTCTATTAGGGTCCATTATTAATTTCTATACAGGTCAACTCCCCAATAATATATTCCAAATGAAGATAAGCTCGCATGACCTGGGTCTCGAGGCAGTCTTTGATTTCCTCATCCTAGTGTTCAGATGGCGTAGTTGGGTCAGCCTCCTCTGCTGCGATTTTCCCATCGCATCCTGCACTAGCTAAGTTGTATTTTCAGGCATTTTAGATTGGTGACTTTTACTGTGGGAACATAAAATTCTCCTTCCATTGTTATTTTCAAGATCAGAAAATTGAAAATTATCAATAGGATTGGAACACAGAGTTTTCCATTTGTATCCCAGAAAGGATAGTACCCCCTCCCCCTCCTCTTTTCTTTTTTTTTTTTTATTTTTAGGTTTTTTGTACTTTATTATGAGATGCCTAAGTTGTGCTATATACACATACCCATAAGACAGGAGAACCAAGGCAATAAGACTTTATTAAATTTACCCAAACTGGTTCTCCATTACTGTATGCTACTTTGTTTGGGAAGAAAAAATTTAAAGCTTAGATCTCTTTTAACTTGCCTACAAGTAAAGAAAGTGTTATAAGTGATATCTGTGTTATTCAGAAAAAATATAATAGGCCATTTGATATACCTTAACCCATACAATTATAAATAAGACCAATTAACATTTTATATTCCATTAGTTCATGTATTACCATTATTCCACCAAAAACCTATACACCTAAATTTTAAGTAATCTAAACAAATTCACTAAGCCTTGAAAATATCCTATATTTTGTGGATAAAGCTTGGGGCAGAGTTGAGAACCTGCTAAAATAATTTTACCCAATAAACACTTGCTCCTTTAAGTTTATGACTGACTAAGACTTCTACTTATTTGGAAGTAAAAATTTAAGCTTAATTCTTTAAATTGTTCCTACAAGGTAAAAGAAGTAGTTTACACTGTTGATAGTTGTTGTATTTCAGAAAAATATATAGGCCCAACCAACCCAATACTAACTATGAATAAAACAACTAGCATTTTATATTCCCAGTTAGTTCAAATGTCAGTATCTAGCTCCTTTTCTTTTTTCCCAGCACAAGATTCCTGCATATAAAACCAATTTGCAAGCAGTTGTGTCCCAGCCCACAGAGCCCAAGGCTCCCACCATCTAGCTGGATGGGCTTGAATGACTCTGGAAATTTAACTGATGTCCATCCGCTGTCACCGGATGGAGGAACAGGTTACCCTTTCCAGGTGGTGGGGACCTCTGTGCAGCTCTAGCTCACAGGAGTTGTACTGCAAGCCTGTCCCTGTCTGCTGCATTGCCTACTTTTTGTCCTACTGCCTTAAGATGTCTGGGAAAGGAAGCTAGCCCCTTGGTTGCTTCTCAGCTTTCTCTCAGCTCATTTGCATGACTTAATTGTATATGTTAGTTAATTGTCACTATTAAAAGCACAGCTCCTGACCTGGAGGGAATGAGCTGTAGGACAGATACTTGTTAATTTCCCAACTGGGAAATTCTCAGTTTACAGAGAATAGAAAACTCCCTTCAAGAGAATGTTTGCTTAACAAAGGGACTTGCCCCAGAATGAGGAGAGGAGTAGGCCCACAGTCTGAGGAAGCATTTTCTCTGTGTGTCTAAGGTTGACCACAAACCTCTTTTGCATGAGTTTTAAGAAATTCTCAGTAGATACCACTTATTTAGAATTGTTTCCCTTTGACTTACATCGAATGCAATGCCATTTTTCATAATTTGTAAATATTTAAGCTAGTACCTGTTAGGTTGGGCTCAGGGCAGAAAGCCAAGACGGCATAGACCAGAAGGACCTTTCCTTCTCTGCTCTGGAGCTTGGGTTTGCTGCAAAAATCACCAGCCCCTGACCTGACTTAATTGGCCAGATTCCAACGCATACCATCTCCTCTCCCCCTATAAAAGGTTCTCCCTACCTCCCAAAAATGTGCTTCTCCATGGCCCTGGACAGTCATGGATGCCCTGAGAGAGCGCATTTCCTGGAATAAATGCCTTCCTTTATATACTTTTAATTTGGACTGATTCGGCCTTTTTCTTGTTTTTCTTTTTCTTTTCTTTCTTTCTTTTTTTTTTTTTTTTTTTTTTTTTTTTTTTTTTTTTTTTTTTTTTTTTTTTTTAGTGTCGGTTATACTTCTCAGTACCTTCTTTAAATCAATCCTAGTTTTGAAACATTTATCTTAAGGGAAGATTTCAGATCACTTCTTAATAGAAAAGACTATTATTACTGTTCCTGACTAGACTATTATTACTTCTTATGAATAAAAGATGAACACAAAGTTAATAAATACCTTTCAAGCCATCTGCCAATCATCCAAAAGAGGAAAAAGGAGGCTAAAGGGCACTGTAGCCACACCCACTGCAAAGCGTCACCCTGGGAATTAGACATGGCTTCATTGACCGGTCGTACTGAAGGACTGAATGAATTACTTAAGACTTAATTCCTTCCTTCCTTCCTGCCTTCCTTCTCTCCTAACCCCTCACCTCCCCCCCTCACTACCCCCCACTCCCTCCCTCCTTACCCTCCCCACTAATCCCTCCCTCCATCCCTACCTCCTCCGTCCTTCCTCTCCTTCTCTTCTTCTCTCTCTCTCCCCTTTCCAGGATTAATCAAGTAGCTTACAAAGGAAGAGGGCTCGCTGTTGCTCAGCCACATGGGCTCATCTCAAGTGCACAGGTATCTCCTTTGGTAGTTGTTTCTGGGTTTCTTCCTTGTGAAGCTCTGTGCCGACACAGAGCTCTGATTGATTAACAATGTCTTCTCCAAGCACAGGAGGAAAGCTGGCTGCTGTGCCATATTTGACATCATTTAACTCTGACCTCCTCTTTACCAACCCCTCTAAGCCCAACAGAATGCATGTTGGAGGTCATCTTTCATTTAGCAGGTACTTTCTTCTCAAAGGAGCCACCCACAGTCACCTCAAATATATCATGCTTGGGAATCTCTTCCCATCCTGAAATAGCCTGACAGCAAACCCTCTCAGACTGCTGTCATTCTATCACTGCTTTCTCGCTCTTCTGAAAGAACTCACCTTTCAGTCCAAGCAATTCTTTAGAGAGAGAAGCTGGAAAGAAGAGCTGCCTATGTAACTGGGGTTGTGGTTTCAAGGCTTTGTCTGTCACAGGGTTAGCAGGTACAGTCTCAGGCTCCGGTGAAGGCAGCCTGGGAGGCCCGGGCTCCGCTTCCTTCCTGCTGAAGTTTTCAGCACAGCTAGCAGAATGCTAATTTTCTAGGTTCTGCAAATAATTTCTGCAATGGGAGATGCATCAAAAATGTTGACTAGCAAAACAAAAAAAAAAAAAAAAAAATCATGGGCATAAAGCCTACTTATGACGCTTCCCTTTTTTCTAGCTATATTCTGGAATGAACCAGTAAACAAATCATTAACACACACAAAAATTATTCTTCTGAGGTTTAATGCTCTAGTCTCTTAGGAAAAGAATGTTATGGAAGGAAACTTGACAAAGAATACTTGGGAGAACTTAACTTTTAAGTCACATTTTGATGCCAACAGAGCCTAAGAGCTGACATCAACATTTCTAATATTTGTCCATTACTGTTTAATACAATAGGTTAAGTGTTGCCGCAGGGAGTGTTTATAATTCATGGCCTTACGAAGCAAACACCAGTGCTCAATTTTTTATTGCCCTCTCTCTTTAAAATTTGCATTGCTCCTATCATCCACAAACTGCTCCTTGGTAATTCTTATTACTAACAAACCCATAACCTGACTGGCTTCTCCTGAACTAGAGGGTATGGTAGAGCCACTCAGGAAATAGATATGCGCTGATGGACTCAATTGAAATGAATTGTAACCGAGGGAAAGGTGCTTTGTGAAGCATTACAATGCGACAAAGATGAGTTTAGAAATAATCACTTATTTTATGACCACATTTCATAATCTTACTCATGCAGGTATTTGTGGCAATCATATCCCGGAGCCACGTGAAGGATGGGTAGAGGAAGAACAGCTGGCAAACCTGACTTAAGAGGAATTGATGTTTATTGAGGAGCACTTAAGCATTTCAAAGGGCTCTCAAGAAAAGGCATATTCTCTTACTGAGAGCTCAAGGATGGCATTGAATTCCGATGGCCTCTGTGAACACTTCCACACAGCCATTAGACATCACAGCGCCTCTGGGCAATAGTATTTGAAATGACCAGAACCTCCCCCAACCCCAAGCTTTGACTCTAGGCCAAGGTCAGGACATTGTGTGTGTGTGTGTGTGTGTGTGTGTGTGTGTGTGTGTGAGAGAGGAGCGAGAGGAGAGGAGGAGAGAGAGGAGAGCGACTGAGAGAGAAAGAGACTGTGCTATTTCTTACTGAACTGAGTGTCTGAGCTGTATAGTTCTTATGGTACTATTTGGAAATCTGAATTTAGTGGTACATAAGAACCTTCTAATATGATGAGGGGCTTAAGCAGCTTGCTTTTCGACTATCAAAGGTAAATTTTCCTTAATTCAGCTTTTATCTAAAAGCTCCATTGCTTCTAGCTTTTCAAGGGCTGCCTTTCTGGCTGCTGAGTAAATAGAAACTTCCACTCAATTTCTCTGCAATCCCTGCATCTTCTCTCGCTTTCTGTCCTTACCTGGCTGACCTCTGCAACCTCTCTCATATTCCACCCTTACCTGCTGTCCTCTGCAACCTCTCTCATACTCCATCCTTACCTGGCTGTCCTCTGAAAACTCTCTTATACTCCATCCTTACCTGCTGTCCTCTGCAACCTCTCTCATACTCCATCGTCTCCCCTAACTCTTCTTTGTATTCTTCACTGACCTTCATTTTATCACATATTTGACTTTTTTCTCTTTCTTTCTCTCAAAATCAGAACGATCCAGGTTCATTCCTTCCAGGGGACTCAGACTCACTCATTCACTACTCAATTCCAATATTCCAATGCTGCTTCATAGACGCAAAATACAAACCCCATGTGCAATTTTTAATATGCCCAGAACATTATCCTTTCTGCAAGTGCTCCTTTAAATGTATCACGTGTGTGCTGCCTTCCACAGGTGTGTTCGAGGATTCAGAAGATTGAGGCCCAAGGGAGCGGGAGCCGCATGGATGAGAGAGAGAGAGAGAGATAGAGAGAGAAGAGAAGAGAGCAGAGAAACGGATTGGACCCAGAGATGGGACTGTGAGCAATTCCACAAGGGAAGAAACTCAGTTTATTGTTGTAACTCAGGGTTTTTATACAAAACCTTGTGGGGGTTGGGACATTACAGGATTGGGGGTTGGGACAGGCGAGATTTCAGGCCATATGCTCCAGACCACTACAGAAATGTAATAATGCTTTGCCCAAAGCATCAAAGACAATTGGTGCCAGGCAAGTTTTCACAGGCAAGCAAGATATCAGAAGGAGCCCAGGCTTGGGAGCTGTAGATGACTCTTAAGTGCTTCTGCCAAGAGAATACTAACATGCATGCAATCAAATTGAAATTGATGCAGAGATTCTTTTTCTTTCTTTTGGACAGGGTCTCATTGTGTAGCTCTAGCTTGCTTGTAATTTATTATGTAGATCAGGCTGGTTTCCATCTCATAGAGATCCACCTGGTCTCTACCTCCTGGTGCTGAGCGTAACGGGTATGCTACCATGCCTGATTCATTTTTTTCTTAAAGTTTGGTTTAAGTAATCTATGCTGCTGGGTTGTGTGGTGGTACATGTCCTTAATCTAGCACTTGGGAGCAGAGGCGGTGGATCTTTGTGAGTTCAAGGCCAGCTGGTCTACAGCGTGGTTCTAGGACAGCTGGGGTACAGAGAGACCCCGTCTTGAAAAGACCCCCCAACAAAAAATCTCTATCTATGCCACACACTCAGTTTGTTTTTCTATAGTTTATTTTTTGTTATTTTATTTTATCTTTTATTTTTGTCAAATCTAGACCCTATCCCCCTCCCTGCTCCCCCCCACCCCACCAGAGTTCATCCATTCTGCCAAACGTTTTCTCTTTTTTCGTCTTTCTCAAAATTCTTGATATAGAAGTTAGTTGACTGTTTGGAGCAGAGAAGTACACTGTTCAGTCAGTTCTTTGATGCAAGTCTTTTTCTGCTGCTTTGTTGTTGTTGTTCTTTCCAATATGCACCACCTCCCAACTATTTTGGACAAAAGCTCAGGGAGCCCTGCACAAGAAATACTTCCTACTAGGTAATTGGCACTAGCATTACAGATGAGGGATCCATTCGTCTTTGTTTTTCTGGGACGTTGTGTTTACTTCCCTTAACATAATAACATCCATTTACCTGCAAAGTTCATGATATCCTCTTTATTTTTTTTAATTTTAAAATTTATTTTTTTAGTTTTTATTTCTGTATGCGTCTGAATGTACTGCTGTATGCAGGTTTGTGCACCATGTCATGCAATGCCATGGAGGTCAGAAGAGGGTGTCGATTCCTATGGACCTGGAGTTCTCCTGAATTTGAGTTACAGATGTTTCTCGCTCACTTTTCTTCCTTCCAGATGTTTCTCTTTCCTTCTTCTTCATTCCCCTTTTTTATTCTCTCTCCTAGTTAATATCCCCTTCTGTCCTTTTTTTCTTTCTCTTGTTCTACACTTTATTCTTTTTTTATTTTTTGTCTTTTTTTTTTCTTTTACTTCTTTTTTTTCTATCTTTTTTTTTTTTTTTTCCCTTCTTTTTTCTTTCTTTTTTTTTTCATTTCTCTCTCTCCTCTTTATCATATTTTTCTCGTTTTTTTTCTTTTTTATTTTGTATTTTGCCTCTTCTTTACTTTATGTGTTGTGGGGATCAACCCCGGGTACTCTGTAAGAGCAGTTGGCCATCTTACCCTAGGCCATCTCTCGCCCAATGTTCATCTTCTTGCATAAGAACTCTATTGTGTAGATGCTACCAAACTTTTCTCTATCCACTCGTAAGTTGAGGGGAGGCTTGGCGTTGTTCAAGCTCTTGCTGTGAATTCAAGTGGTCTGGGAAGTCCCTCCACATCCTCAGTTTGGATGGGTTACAATGTAGGGCCAGTAAACAGTATAGGTTTCAAATCTGTATCATATACTCTGGCATATATATATATATTTTTTTTTCCCTGTTCCCCCCCAAGAAGAAACACTTGAATTCATGTCAGATCACAACAAACGGAATCAAATCCACATGCCAAAAGCCCAAAGAAAAATCAACAACTAGTAAAAGCAAATAAGAAATCCCCGCCAAACACTATCAGTACCATAGAGGACTCCCACAATGAGAGCTCTCTGGAGGCAAACCAGTGGACACATGATCTATCTCTCTCTCTCCTCTCTCTCTTCTCTTCTCTCTTCTCTCTCTCTCTTACATATTATATATATCCACACACACAACACACACACACACACCCACGTATCATATATATATATTATATATATATATTATATATCTGTAGGTAGATATATATAGCTATATCTTCGTTCTATTGATTCTGTTGTTTTTTTTTTTCCCCTCTCTGATCCATCCTGGATGGGGGTCCTTGCTCTCTTAAGTGTATATTTTTGCTGGGCATGGTGGTGGCAATGCCTTTACATCCTATGTACTCAGTGATGCCGAGGCAGGCGACTCTTGTGAGTTTAAGCGGAAGCCTGGTCTACAAAAGTGAGTTTCAGGACGGCTGGGGCTACAGGGAAGCCCCCCCTGTCTTGAAACGACCAAAAAAAAAAAAAAAAAAAAAAAAAAACCAACCCTATATTTTTAAACTTTCCTATGTTTGTTTTATTGAGTCCAACTTCTTACAAAAGTTGCAGGCTAGAATTTTCCCCCTCTGTCTGCATACTTCATTCCTGAGTATGCGGAAAGCTGTTGATATACTAGTAATGTTAACGGTTCCTGTGGCTGCTTCCACAGAGCATGCTCACTTCCACCACCATGCCTGCATGCTTGAAATTCCCCTTTTCTTCCTCATACTTACATTTATGGCTCACTAACCATATCATTCTTGTTTTGTTCAGTTTGAACTTTAGTGTAAGAATGACTTTTAGAAAATAGAATCTGGGGCTGGAGAGATGGCTCAGTGGTTAAGAGCTTGACTGCTCTTGGAGAGGACATGGGTTTGATTCCAAGCACCACGGCCGCTAAGAACTGTCTTTAACTCCAGTTCCAGGGGGAATCTGATGCTCTGTTCTGACCCTCCTCAGCATTGCACTACCAGGGGTGCACCAACCTCCCTGCAGACAGTACACTCATTCACATAAAAAACAATAAATAAATAAAAAACTAAAAAGGGGACCGGTGGCCCCCCACCCAAAAAGAAATATTAGAATCCAAATTTGAGCACATGCAACTTTCAGCCACCTCCTTCTTTTTATGTGTACATCTTCTTTTATTTATTTATAATATTTATTTTTATTTTTTTAACAACTTAGACCCGCATTCCCCCCCATTCCCCACCCCACCAAAGCCGTGCATTTTTCCAAACATGCCTTTCATCTCTTTCTAGTCTTTCTCACTATTTCTCCATGAGGAAAGTTGATGTTTTGAGCAGAAGTTTTCATCGTTTCGGTCAGTTATTTGATGTAAGCCCTTTGTTGTGTTGTTGTTGTTGTTGTTGTTGTTTCCACTATGCCTCACTCCCAACTGCCTTAGACAAAAACTCAAGGGCTGCTCAACCCACAAGAAATACTTACAAACGGGTAATTGGCACTAGCACCCACGAATTGAGGGATAGCATTCGTCCTTCATTTTTCTGGGACTATGATACTTCACTCCGCCTCAATGTCCTCTAGCTCCAGCCATTTTCCTGCAAAGCTCATGATGTCATCTTTCTTTTACTGCTGCATAGCATCCATTTGGTAGATGTACCACATTTTCTCTATCCACTCACTCAGTTGAGGGACATTTGTGTGGTTCCAGCTCCTTTTGTGAAGAGCGCTGAAATAACCATGGCTCTGCATTGTATTCTCTGCGGTGGGTGAGTCTTGAGGGTACATGCCTAGGAGTTGTATGGCTGGGTCTGGTGGCCAGTTCATTCCAAGGCTCCCACGGGTCTCCACACTGCTTTCCATAGGGCCTGCATGAGTTTACATTTCCACCCGCAGTGGATGAGTGTACCCCACCTTTCCAGCATTTGGTATAATTAGTTTTCTTGATCCTAGCCATTTTTATCTGGAGTAAGATGATTATCTTACACGCGGTTTGATTTGCATCTCCTTAATGATTAGTGATGTGAAAACTTCTTAAGGTGTTTCTCAGCCATCTCTAATTCCCACTTGTGAACTCTCTTGTTTCAGTCCTTGCTCCAATTATCTGAGTCGAGGTCATCTTGTTTTCTTTTTTCTTTGTTTTTTGAGTAGTTTATATATTCTGGAAATCAATGCTTTGTCAGATGTATCTGCAGTGAAGGTTTCCTCCCACTCTGTGGGATTTCTCTTCACTTCCTTGATTGTTTCTTTTGATGTACAGAAGCTTTTGAGATTAATGAGGTCCCATTTGTCAATTGTTGACCTTAATTCTTGTGCAGCTGCTGTCTGATTTAGGAAGTCTTTTCCTATGCCTATGTCTTGTAGTCTGCTGCCAACTTTTTCTTCTATGGCCTTCAGAGTTTGGGGTTTCACATTGAGCAACCTCCTATTTGATAAGGGGGCCAAGAAGACACAATGGAGGAAAGACAGCATCTTCAGCAAATGCTGTTGGCAAAACTGGATCACCCCTTGTAAAATAATAAAGTTAAACCCCTACTTCTCACCCTGTACAAAAGTCAACTCCAAATGGATAAAAGACCTCAATGTGAAACCCAAAACTGAAGGTGATAGAAGAAAAAGTTGGCAGCAGCCTACAAGACATAGGATTAGGAAAATACTTTAAAAATTTTTTTTCTTTTATTTATTCATTGTTTAAAAATTTTTTTAAATTTTATTTATTGTTGTATATGTATGAATGTACTGTCTGCATGTAGGTTTGTGCATCCATGTCGTGCAATGCCATGGACGTCAGAGGAGGGTCTCGGATTCCCCTGGAACTGGAGTTCCTCTGGAATTGGAGTTACAGATGGTTCTTAACTGCCATGTGGGTGCTGGGGATCGAACCCAGGTCCTCTGCAAGAGAAGTTGGTGCTCTCAACCACCAGGCCATCTCTCCTGCCCCAATTTATTATTTTTTATGTGTATGAGTGTACTGTCTACATGTAGGTTCATGCACCCATGTTGTGCAATGCCATGGAGTTCAGAAGAGGGCATCGGATTCCCCTGGAACTGGAGTTAAGAATGGTTCTTAGCCACCATGTGGGTGCTGGGAATTGAACCTGGGTCCTTTGCAAGAGCAGTCAGTGCTCTTAACTGCTGAGCTATCTCTTCAGCCCCAGGAAAAGACTTTCTAAATCAGACAGCAGCTGTGCAGGAAATAAGGTCGACAATTGACAAATGGGACCTCATTAAACTCAAAAGCTTCTGTACAGTAAAAGAAACAATCAAGGAAGTGAAGAGAAAACCCATAGAGTGGGAAGAAACCTTCACTGCTGATACATCTGACAAAGCATTGATTTCCAGAATATATAAACTACTGAAAAAAACAAAGAAGAAAACAAATGACTCACTCAAAAGATGGAGCAAAGAACTGAACAGAGACTTCACAAGTGAGGAATTTGAGATGGCTGAGAAACATTTTAAGGCCAAGCATGGTGGCACATGCCTTTAATCCTAGCAGGCGGATGCTAGGCAGGTGGATCTCTGTGAGTTCAAGGCCAGTCTGGTCTACAGAGTAAGCTCCAGGCCAGCTGGGACTCCCTTTTAGAGACCCTGTCTTGAAAATACCAAAAAAGTGTTCAATGGCACTAATAATTAAGGAAATGCAAATTAAAACCACTTTAAGATATCATCTCACTCTGATAAGACTGGCTAGGATCAAGAAAACAAATGATACCAAGTGCTGGAGAGGTTGAGGGGAAAGGGGAATACTCATTCCCTGCTGGTGGGAATGTAAACTCTTACAACCACTATGGAAAGCAGTGTGGAGAACCCTTGGAAGACTCAAAATGAGCTTGCTACCTGACCTAGTCATACCACTCCTGGGTATATACCCACAAGATTCATCTTACCTCAGAGATACATGCACAGCCATGTTTATTGCAGCTTTCTTCACAATAGGAAAGAGCTGGAACCACCCCAAGTGCCCCTCAACTGATGAGTGGATAGAGAAAATGTTGTACATCTATACAATGGAGTTCTATGCAGCAGTAAAGAAAGATGACATCATGAACTTTGCGGGTAAATGGATTGAACTAGAAGATATCATGTTTTATTTTATTTTATTTTATTTTATTTTTTAATAAAATCTAGACCCACGTCCCCCCCCATAAGAAGATATCATGTTAAGTGAAGTAACGCAGTCCCAGAAAAACAATGAATGGTATTCCTCATTTGTGGATGCTAGTGCCAATTACCTAGTTGTAAGGCAAACTGAGCAATGTTAATGTTATATTCCTCATTATCTGAAAACAACTGTGCTCTTATATCATGAATCCCTTAACAGGTTTAGAAGCAAGCTATCATTTATTTTCAGAGTTAGGAATTTTTGGTATATGGTTGGAGGGTATGTAGGCATATTTTAGAGGAATATAAGATCAAAGGAATGAGAAAAAGTCTGGTTTGTCATGACATTGTGTCTGACCATGGTATTTATTTTGTGGGAGTGCTTCTTAGTATTTCTTACACAGGCTGCTTGAGTTTTGTCCAAGCCTTTTCTAAAATATTACACAATAATTAAAAGTATCAGGCTGGTGTAACTTCACCTTTCTGGATGCTTAACCACCATACTTAATGCCCATATCAGTTTGACCAAGGTATTAAGGGATAACTTTGTTCCTTGCCCTCAAAGGTCAACTAAGTCCCAGGGGACTATGCATGGGGTCATCTCTTGAAATGTCCTGCAAATATAAATCACCAGTCTTCCTGTGCAGGGAGGTCTTGGAGGTCCACTAATGGGACTTTAGCCAGTGTCCAGTCTATAAAGAGGAAAGTCTGCCATGCTTCAAAAAGGGAAGCCTGGTCTAGCAAGACCTGACTTTGTCCTCGAGTGGATGGAACTGGTGATTGAAAAGCCAAAAGGAGCCAGGGGCTCCCCCACTTCCAAGAAAAAGAACCCTGAGTGCCCCTTGAGGACCAGATCCTCAAGTGACCTTGAGAAATCAAAAATCTTGGTTAATCTGGGCTGTGTGGCCTTAAACATCCAAAAGGAAAGTATAAGCAGAAATAAATAAATAGTAAGGCCTGAGAAATTGTACTTCAAGAATAAAACTTGAGATCTTAGTAAAAAGACAAAAAGTTAAAAAAAGAGCACGGTTGTTTTGTCTGTCTTACTGGCAAGTGCAGCTACTCTGTGGCTGCCAATGCTTTTGCCATCCTTCAAAGACATGAGACACAGCTTTGTAACCTTCCAATATGGTCTGAGGACTCATCTCTCTCCAAGAATCCCCCAAACCTTCAATGCCAGATGGTGACTGCTGATCCAACTTGTGGACTGAGCAACTACTGAGGTGTTTCAGTCTCTTCAGAGTATAGACTGCCATTGTTGGACTACCCAGGCTGTATCATGGAGAACAGTACAGGAGGATCAAGACAGGACATGTTGCTTACTGGACCTCATCTGGTGACCATGGGAAGGGAAAACCCCAGTGTGGAGCATGAGAGCAGAATTGATGGTGGTTTGGGCTTGCCAAGGAGGAGCCTTCAAACATGACATCTTTCAGCCTAATAAAGAAAAAAAAATCATAAGCTGAAGATGCTAAAACCTATGATATATATGTCATTCATATATGCCTATTTTGGAGTGATACATATTGGAAGGAATAACAACAACAACAACAACAAGACTGGGTCAAAGAACTGACTGAAATAGTGAACTTCTGCTCAAAACAGTAAACTTCTGCATTGAGAATTTTGAGAGAGACTAAGAAAAAAATGAAAAAAATGTTTGGCAGAATGCATGAGCTCTGGTGGGGTGGGGGGCAGAGAGGGGGACATGGGTCTAGATTTGATTTGAAAATTTGTATAAAATGCACAAAGCTTCAATAAAAGATTGGCTTTGAAAAAAATAGAAAATAAAATTTGGACTAATGACTTTTAATTGACATCGGCAATCTCACTGTACCATGTGCTCTGTGTCCTGGGCACCTAATCTTGTTTCTTGGGAACCTCAATTTACTACACTCCAAGATAGGGAATGAATATGAGTGTGATTGAGAATTAACATATCAACGTGCTGAAAGACAGTATACCCATCTTCACTGAAAACATGAAGCATGAAGACTGAGAAGGGATGCTTGACATTATGTGTACAAGATATTCTTGAACTAGGGATAAGAAAGCAAGATTGCCTGATAGGGGGGATTCAAGCTTGTACTTTCTCAATTGAAGGTGGAGAAAATGGCTTTAAATAAAATGATAAGAGAGGCCTGATTCTGAGACACAGCTCTAGAATACAGTTCCAGGGATAGTTCCAAGAGATATCCAGGGGAATGGATATCCACTGAAATTGGGCACCCCTCTTAAAAACTTAATTTAAGAGCTGGGTGTGGTGGTGCATGCCTTTAATCCTAGCACTTGGGAGGCAGAGGCAGGCAGATCTTTGTGAGTTCAAGGCCAGCCTGGTCTACAGAGTGAGTTCCAGGACAGCTGGGGCTACAGGGAGACCCTGTCTCGAAAAGACCAAAAAAAGAAAGAAACTTAATTTAAGAATCAGGCTATTTTACTCAGGTAATAACTGTACTCTGGCATGGTGACACCACACTTTGGAATGCTGGGTTGGATTATGGGAAGTGGGTGTGCATTATTTACAGTTCTGCTGTGCCAGAGAATAGCATTTTCACAGGAACCTACTATTCAGACACGTGAGTAAAAGTAGGATCTGCAGCTGAAATCAATGGAATAATTGCATTCATTGTTCTTTTGTTGCTTTCCTAACAGAGACTTGGCCAAAGACATGTAAAAATCTCCTAACAGGCCCCAAACATGAAGCAGAGCCTTGCCAATTCAGTCATAACAACAGACAGAGCTTTACAAGCTGACATCAAATCACTGGGGTTAGAGTAGCTTATAAACTATCAGGGAGGGGGATTTCCTAGGGTGGACGTGGACACATGAAGGGGCCTGAATCTGGAGAATACAAGGCAGCTCTAATGTCCATCAGGCCTTTTGAGACTGAAGGAAGCAGGCCTGTGTATTCAGTTTCCAGCTCTCTCATCAATTTGACTCAAGGCAGAAGTCCCCCAAATAGAATTCTAGAATTATAATTCTAGTATTATACCAAAAGCAGTAAATAAATCTATTCTTTTTTTGTCACTATATGAATTGCCATCTTAAGTTACAAATATTATCTTCATGGGGCTGGAGAGATGGCTCACCAGTTAAGAGCATTGACTGCTCTTACAGAAGACCTGGTTTCAATTCCCATGGCCCACATGATGGCTAAAAACTGTCTGTAACTTTAGTTCCAGGGGATCTGATGCCTTCTTCTGACCTCCACAGCCATTGACTAACATGGTTCACTTACACTCATGCAGGCCATACACTCATATACATAAAAATAAAAATAAAACATCAAAATAAACAAATATTATCTTTATATAGTCTAATGGTCAAATTCCTTTATATTCTTATATTAACAATTTACCAAGCGGTCCTTATGAAATTTAAAGTGTATAATATTTTTATTTAATTTTAAAGTCTTAGTTTTGTTTCCTTTTGATATTAACAGTCTTTGTTCCCTACTAATTTTCTGCTTATATACTAGGAAATATATCTATCTGCTCTCGAACTGAACTGCTTGCTTCACTTAATTTTCAAAATCCTCCATTTTTTTGATGTTTTTGAGACAAGGTCTCCCTGTAGCCCCAGCTGTCCTGAAACTCACTCTGTAGACCAGGCTGGCCTTGAACTCATAGAGATCTGCCTGCCTCTGCCTCCCGGGTGTTGGGATTAAAGGCATGCACTACCATGCCTTTGCATGTTGGCGGCATTTCTGTCACAGCTACTTCTATGAGAACTAAGATCTGAGTGAGCACCACAAAACTCATCTGAGGTGGTAGGAGTCCACCTAGTGTGAAAATCCTCTCAAGCTTCTGCTGCTGGTATTTTTTTCTCTCAGGACTTATGCCTATTACCCACTCCCTCCCACCAGCCTGGACATGTGCGTGCTGACTTCTGAGAGGCCTGGGAGATCTTCCTTTTCAATATCCAGTTCTCATCAGATGATGGCCTACATTCTCTCTTTTTGCTCCACATTTTGCCATTGGGAATGAAAATGAAAGACCTTGCTTCATAGTAATTTTTGCCAACATCTGGCAAAGTGTATGTAGTTTTTAGAATGTATCAGTCCATAGATGCTTTGGGTTTTCTTCTGTTATGTTTGCTTTGATTTTTTTTTTTATATTTTTGAGACAGGGTCTCCCTTTAGTCCCAGCTTGTCTGAAGCTTGCTCTGTAGACCAGGCTGGCCTTGAACTCACAGAGATCTGCCTGCCTTTGCCTCCCAAGTGCTAGGACCCAGTTATGTTTGATTTTTATGCATTGGATGTAATTTTAGGTATTTCAAAGCTAAAAAAAAGGAACTGATAATCATGTTTTGAATGTCATTGATTTTCGTTTTTTGGTCTTTTTGAGACAGGGTCTCCGTGTAGCCCCAGCTGTCTTGGAACTTACTATGTAGAACAGGTTGGCCTTGAACTCCCAGAAATCTGCCTGCCTCTGCCTCCTGAGTGTTGGGATTTAAGTCATGCACCACCACACCTGGTGATTTTCATTTTTATTGCAGTGAACTGAAGTATTGGCCTTTGAATTGGCTTTTCTATAGTGGATAGTTTTATTTCTTGATATATGGGGAAGAAAGGAGCACAGAAACCTGGCCACCAGAGGGAATAAAGGAGAGGGAATCACAGTTTAAATGAAAATCAGCCACCCTTCATGATTTGCCCAAGGCTAGTCACTGCATCTATTAGCAGATTGGCTATTCTGTGAACTTTTATTAAATGGGTTCTATGTTCAAGTCCTTGTCCTGGTTAAAGGGACAGGGCAATCTTTACTTTTCTTTTGTTAAAGCTTTAAGCTCCCAAATTCCCCCAAATTGGCTACTGTATATCAAAATCACATCAAAAGCTTTATAAAAAGTGTAGATTCAAATGTTCTGAGAACCTACTGAATCGCTCTTTCTTAGTAGCCTCTCTGATACCATTCTTCCAAATGTTTTGATTGTGGGTTGCTTTGGGCAGCACTACTTTAAACTCTTGGTCCCTCTTTGAAATGAGGTAAAGTAGAGTCAGCAACTATAGAATTCAAAACAGATATAGTAAACTCGATAAACATATATGAAGAACTCAACGTTTCTGGACTGCAGCTAGAAAGAAGTTGTACTAGTCAAGGTAACTGATGCCAGATGCCATAATCACAACAATCTTGATTACTGAATACTGTAGAACTGTATTTTATGCTCACACAGATCTGGAGCAGATATTTTGGGTCAGATTGTTCTTTCAGAGAGGTCTTCTCAAAACAGAACCAGAATTCTAGACTTTGACTTCAAACAAAATCCTCCTTACCGCAAGACCTCCAGATTGTCCACGTAGGTAAAGAAAGAGAGAATCCTGCCCATGGAATTTTTAAAGAACAGGCCCACAGTAGTATGCATTTTCTTATTGTTCACATTGTCTCTCTAGAAGTAGTCACAGCACCTTCATTAGTTGAAGGGGGGCAATGAAAGGAGATTTTTTAACTATGCAGGAAGGCTAGAAACTAAACACACTGTCTCTGCCACAGGTATGTAAAGTGGAGTCCCTTTTAATCTTTTAAGCATTCTTATCTTTTGCCAAGGTAGTAGGAAATAAGACCAATGAAGAGATGGCTCAGCAAGTACCAGCTTTTAGGACGGGGTCTGTGAGGGCTTTCCTGTTCCTGACTCACCCTTCCCAAGAATTCATGCTAATGGAGAGAGTAATGGTAAGAGAATTCAAAAAAGAATTGCTCAGATTCTGGATTTGGGCATTATAAATGAAATGCCCAAATCTAGACTCATGAATTATGCAGTATCTTTGGGAGACAAAGCAACTACAGTCAAAATATCAAGTATAACATTGAAATTGATAAAATGTTACCATGACATGTAGAGAAATTATCAATAATAAATGCCAAGATTTTAAGAGCACAGGATAGCATAGAGAAGACACAGGTCTGTCTGGCTTAAAAAATGCTTGAGGGACTGGAGAGATAGCCTAGCGGTTAAGAGCACCAACTGCTCTTGCAGAGGACCCTGGTTCAATCCCCAGCACCCACATGGCAGCTGAGAACTGTCTTTAACTCCAGTTCTAGGGGAATCCGACACCCTCTTCTGATCTCCGCAGCATTGCACCACACGGGTGCACAAACCTGCATGCAGACAGTACATTCATACACATACAAAATAAATAAACAAAATAATGCTTGAAGGTGTTGCTGACTTTCATGAAGTCTAATAACAGCATAGGAGCAAGCTGGATGTTAATCATAAGGGTGAATAAAATGAACACATGCAAGGCTTTTGTAGATGATATTTTAATAGCACACTATTTTACCCAGTCTTCCATCTGTTACAACTATACTCCTCTTATAACAAGATCTTCACCACAGTTTGGTTGGGGGTGGGACCTTTGACCTTAGGTTTTATGAAATACACTATCATTGATATATTTATTAGGATTTGATATCTTCAGTTATTTTAGTGTAGTTAGGTGTTCCATATTTTTAAGACTAGAGTACCTTGTGGATCACAAGAAGCCCAAAACCATGAAAACAAAAAACAAAGTAAAAAACAAGAAGAAGGGTCAGTATTTTTCTTTATACCCTTGAATTTGTCATAAATACTAGTTTTCTGTAAAACTTCTTCATATTAATGTTTTTCAGGATTATATAATATAGATTTTTTACAGTGATCCTCCATTTGTATCTTTTAAAAAAGTATTTTTTTACATTTATTTATTTGTGCATATGTGTGTATACATGCGTATGTGTGTGTGCATGAGGTGTATGTGTGTGTGCATGGCATATGTATGTTTGTATACAGGTGTATGTGTGTGGGTGCATGCAGGTGTGTGTGTGTGTGTGTGTGTGTGTGTGTGCATCCAGGCGTTTGTGTGTGTACATGCAGGCATATGTGTGTGTGTGCATGTATAGGCATATGTGTGTGGGTGCATGCAGGTGTATGTGTGTGTGCATGCAGGTGTGTGTGTGTGTGTGTGCATGTAGGCGTATGTGTGTGCACATGCAGGGTATGTGTGTGTGTGCATGCAGGCGTATGTGTGTGTGCCTGCAGGCGTATGTGTTTGTGCATGCAGGTGTATGTATGCAGGCGTATGTGTGTGTGTGCATGGAGGTGTATGTGTGTGTGCATACAGGCGTATGTGTGTGTGTGCATGCAGGAGTATGTGTGTGTGCATGCAGGAGTATCTGTGTGTTCATGCAGGCATATGTGTGTGTGCATGCAGGCATACGTGTGTGTGGTGCATGCAGGCATATGTGTGTGGTGCGTGCAGGCATATGTGTGTGGGCGTGCAGGCATATGTGTGTGGTGCATGCAGGCATATGTGTGTGGTGCGTGCAGGCATATGTGTGTGGTGCATGCAGGCATATGTGTGGTGTGTGTGCCAAGGTAAGAGGACGGCTTGCAGGAGTTGGTTTTCTCCTTCTAACATGTCGGTCCTGGGGATCAAATTCAGGTCATCAACCTTGGCTCCAAGCACCTTTACTGACTGAATCATCCCCCTTCAGTTTTACTGTTAAGTACTCTTGTGAGTTGTTTACTTTTGGACTAAAAACACTCTACTGAAGAGTTTGCCTTCCGTCAGTTTGGTTCCAGCCACCCTGAAGTCCAATGAGGTACAGTCTCCCAAGGTCATTATTGTTTCTTTACAAATCATAACCTCTCATTAACCATTTGCTGGTTCCTTGTTGGAGCGGAATCCATAATTGAATGCTTAAATATGCTCTTCTACCCACCTTTCTCTCCATTAATATTCTTCTCCAATGTCAGAGGATCTGATCTTTCAAGGTACTTTGAGTATGTGGTGTTCTTGTTCTATCAACTCAGTCTTGGTCCTGGTCACTGAATATATAAGGACCCTTGAAAGGAAACTGACTGGCATTCTGGACATACTATTGATAATAAGGCTATGGTTGGAATCGGAAGTATCACCAAAAGGCCCATGAATGAAAGGCTCAGTCGTCAGCTACCACTGGGAAGCTGTGGATCCCTTAAGAGGTAAGGTACATACAGAAAAAAAAAAAAAAAGAGGCAAGGTCTAGTGGAGGTAAGTTGGGCCACTGGGATGTATCCATGGAGGAGAATTTTGGTTCCCTAGTCCCTTCCTGTTCCCCCTCCTTTGCTTCCCAGCTGCCATTCAGTGAACCTGCTCCTCTACCACATGCTTCTGCCACCATGTACTGTGCTACCAAAGGCCCAAAGCAAGAGGGTCAAGCAACCATGGACACAAACCTCAGAAAGTGTAATCAAATAGTCTTTCCACCTTTTAAGTTGCTTACCTCAAATATGAGTTGCAGTGGTGGCTCACTAGCCACCTTGTATCCTTGTATATAAATGGCAGCATGTAGGTTGGTGCACCCATTGTCGTTCAGTGATGCGGAGTCCAGAAGAGGGTGTCTGATTCCCCTGGCACTGGAGTTAAAGATGGTTCTTAGCCGCAATGTAGGTGCTGGGACTCGAACCCTGGTACTCTGCAAGAGCAGTCGGTGCTCTTAACTGCTAGGCCATCTCTCCAGCCCACCAGGGAGTTTCAAGAAGCCATCTCTCCAGCCCCAGTTCCATTATAATTATATGTGATCCATTGTTAACCCCCAAGTCATTAAGCAGCACATGACTGTATGTATGTTTGATGTCAGAGCTCTGTGGTGATTTTTGTCATTGTCTAAACTTTCGTTGATATACTACAAGGGCTGGAGAGATGGCTCAGCGGTTAAGAACACCATTGCACAACATGGGTGCACCAACCTACATGCAGACAGTACATTCAATACACATAAGAAAATAATTAAAAAATTAAAAAAGACTCATTTATTTAAAAAAATTATAATGGAGCTGAAGTTTTTCTACTGAGTAGTGGTATCACGTAAGGCAGTGCTTGTGGTGATGCTGGTGTGAGCAAACCTTCTGTTCTGCCAGTTATATACAAGGATAGCATGCACAATAAATCACAGCACATAGCATTTGATAATGACAGTGACGATGATCTGGGTTACATATTTACACTATTAGACAGTGCATTCTTATGGAAAAGCATTTAGTATAAAGCAGTATGCCATTTTATGATGGCAACAACCTCATGCATTGTGTGTTCATTAAGAGATTTTATTGCACTATTTTCCTTTGCATCTGATTTAATCTCACATTGTTTTGTTAATCATGGCCCTTGAAGCAATAGACTCTGCCATAATCTGTATACCATGGAGACTAAATGTGCCATAGGATATACCAATTAAGGTTATGCAAGTTTATTCTGTGATGTCACACAACAATGAAATCTCCTAACAATTCATTTCTTATAATGTATCCCTTGTTGTTAAGGAACACATGATGGCAAATATTTAATTAGGGGAAGGAATTAGCTACTTCAAACTTCTTTCTCTTATTAGGATTACATGCTGAGTAATTGTTCTTGTAATTTTATTTCTGGGATATATTAGGAAATAACAGAAAAAAGATGCACAGAATTGTTCATTGAACCATTTTTGAAAATAACACTTTTTTACATTAAAAATATTTTTATTGAAGTTTTATGCATTTCATACATCATTTCTCAGTCCAATTTAGACTCATTTCCATTTCCATGCCCCCCCACCTGAGTTCATGCATTCTGCCATAATGTCTGTTTTTTTGGCCCAGTTCTTTTGTTGTCATTCTCTCCAATTTGTATTGCTTCAACATATGCATATATATACATATATATCACCTGTACTAAAATTATGTCCTCTGATGGATGTGAATGTATGTCTGCAGTAGGATGAGTCTTATGGGTATATTCCCAGGAGTGGTTTGACTGGGTCAGGTGGTAGGCTCATTTTGAGTCTCTTATTTTTATTTTTATTTTTATTTTAGTTGGCGATCTCTTTATTTTTTTAATTAAATCTTTTTTAATATATATTTTGTACAAGATTATCAAATCTAGACCTGTGTCCCCCATTCTATCCCCCCACCCCACCACAGCTCATGTATTCTGCCAAACATGCTTTTCATCTCTTTCTCAGTCTTTTTCGATATTCTGCATGAGGAAGTTGACTGTTTTGAGCAGAAGTTCATTGTTTCAGTCAGTTCTTTGATGCAGTTCTTTCTGCTGTTGATGTTGTTGTTGTTGTTGTTGTTGTTGTTGTTTCCAATATGCATCACTCCCAACTGCTTGGACAAAAGCTCAAGGGGTCCTGCACAAGAAATACTTACAACTAGGTAATTGGCACTAGCATCCACAGATGAGGGATACCATTCATTCTTTGCTTTTCTGGGACTGTGTTACTTCACTTAACATGGTATCTTCTAGTTCCATCCATTTATCTGCAAATTTTTAATTTCATCACGATGTCATCTTTCTTTCTTTCTTTCTTTCTTTCTTTCTTTTTTTTTTCTTCTTTTTTTTTTTT
>VZQC01013763.1:2329034-2347488 GCA_009823505.1 Rhizomys pruinosus | reverse complement strand
AGGTTTAAAATTTTTGTTGTAGAGATCCTTGGTGTCTTTGGTTAGGTTTGTTCCTAGGTATTTTATTGTTTTTGAGGCTATTTTAAGTGGAAAGGTCTCCTTGTAGTCCTTCTTCAGTTGCTTATTGTTGGTGTAAAGAAAGGCTACTGATTTTTCTAGATTTATTTTGTATCCTGCCACCTTACTGAAGTTCTTAATCATTTCTAGGAGTTTACTGGTGGAGTTCTTAGCATCCCTTAAGTAGACAATCATATCATCAGCAAAAAGGGATAGTTTGACTTCCTCTTTTCCGATTAGAACTCCTTTAATTTCCTTTTTGTCCTGGTTATTCATGCTGTTTGTGTTCATGTGACGAGACCTAGGCATCTAGAGTTATGTCATTTGTAGTATTTCTTTATAAAGATATCTGATCTTGTTTTTGTTTGCTATTACTCCAACTTGTCAGGTTGTGGCACAGCTGAGTGGTGCTTGGCGTTTGGTCTTGGGGCCATTGTGTGTTAATGTGTGAACAGGGTTCAGTTCAGCCAGGGATAGGCACAATCTCAGTCTGAGACTGAGATTACAGGTCAAAGTCCATGTGGTCCCAAAGTGACATGGTCAGAAGAATAGTTGCTTGTAGAGAAATCCAGTTTGAGTTAGATAGGAATAGACTAGCTTTTCAGTTAGCATTCTCTGGGGGCACAGGTGGGGGTCATGTGACTCCACCGACCCCACCCCATTAGACAGCAGCTTGTCACCCCATGATGCTGGGCGGAGCAATAGTGGGTGATGTATACAAAGGGCCATGATGCAGGGATCTGGGATTGGCCCTGAGAGATGACGTCATTCTGCCTATAAAAGTGACCTGCAGCATACAATAAAGCGGATTCTCCATTACCATCAGACAGAGTCCCTGGTTTTGTTACTTTGCGCATGCACAGGCTGGAGCAGGCCTGAGTTTCTAGTGTCAGGTGCTGGTGTGCTAGTGTGGTGTCGAACGGAGACTAAGCAGGTCACCAATCTGTGGAGTCAATTGCCAGTAGCATAGTCTAGGAAGAGCCAAGCAGGCACTAGGCAGAAATTCCTGTCCAGGGTCATCAGCCTCTGGTGAGTAGACATAGCCAGACAAAGTGGCTTCTGCCATCCTGGGCTAAGGACCTGAGAACAGCAGTAGCCACTCAGGTGAAAGTAACCATTTGGCACCTGTGCGAGGTGCAGTTCCCACAGGTTGGCCGCAGGCGGCTAGCCCCCCCCATCCCAGTAGGAGTGTTACACCAGACTGTAGAAAAGTGCTACCACAGCTGCTAGGTGAGGGGGCAGGTGGACAGGTCAGTGTTGATATTTGATTGGAGGGACGAGGGTGATTGCAACTTGGCGGTAACCAAGAAATCTTGTAAATGTTTTCCTTGTCTGGGTAGTTTTGGATTTGGGGAACTCACCAGACTGGTGATGCATGGGTGTACATGGCTAGGCGTGGGAGATCCGGAATGCTAGGTTTGCAGAACTTTCAGGCATCTTTTTAATTGTGCAAAAGATTATGTCTTATAGTGCTAATCTCTTCAGAACTTCTTCTTTCTTGGCTCCAATTTAAAATACATCCCTTTATTAAAAAATCCTGCAAGATTTTTATACCCCTGATGCTCACTCAGACTAAAGCACTCAGCAACACTATGACATAGCATGAATGTGTTTCCTTTACCTGATTAGTTTGTTATCTCTGAACTTGATCAACCTCTCACAAAATCTTAGAGAACTTATGGCACATTAGAAATGTAGACATATTCTTTGACAGAACATGACATGAGTAGTCTCTAGTACAATTCCTAAGAGCCTTCCTTTCCATCGTAAACCTCGTGAACACAGCATTTACAGTTCTCATTCCCATTCCTATCTGTATTTTGGCTTCGGAGTGCCCATTAGAATAGCAATGTTTTGCTTCATACAATCTGAGGCTTCTCTAGGTTTTGCCTCCCAACTTTTCCAAACTTCTTTAGTGAACCAGTTCCAGGCTTCCTGGATCACATCAGCGGGTCTACTCACGGCACCGACATAATTGCTCAGCGCCACTCAGCTTTTCATTACCATAAGAAAATAACCTCAGCAAATCAACTTAAAAGAAGAAAAACTTATTTGGTTCATAGTTTCCAATGTTATAGTGCATGGTTGGCTGGTTCCCCTGCTTTTAGGCTTGTGTTGAGGCAAATGAATATCATGGTGGCTGGAGCATGTGGTAGAACTAGCTGCTCACTTCATGGTGGCCAGGCAGCAGAGAGCGAGACTGAAGGAACAAAGGTGAAGAGTGCTGTTTAAGGCTCAGCCCTTGTGGCCTAGTTCTTCCAGCTAGGCCCCATCTTCTAGCAGGCTATTCAGTAAAGACCCATTAAGGAGTAGCGTTGGGTGATGTGCTGGTTTGAATGAGAAGTGTCCCCTACAGGCTCCTGAACACTTGATGGGACTGTTTTTGGGGAGGGTCATGGAACCTCTAAGAAGTGTATCATCACTGTAAGAAACATGTCACTGGGGGGCAGGTTTGAGAGTTCATATCCTTGCCCTACTTTCAATTTTGCTTTCCCTGCTTCCTGTGTGAAGATATGAGTGCTCAGCTGTCTGCTCCAGCTGCCTCGTGCTGCGTGACCCCCCCCACCACCATTATGTACTCTTTCCCTGGAATCATAAGTCCAAATAAACTCTTCCTTGGATAAATTGCCCTGAGGTGGTGTTTTATCATAACAATGGAAATGTAACTAACACAGGTGGAGACATGCCATTGTGTCCTCCTTTCAGAGTTAATCCAGTTGGGTAGCCAATCACTTGGCCAAGGGACCATCTCGGCAAATCTAAATAGATAGATGGAATAATTAGCTCTTTAAGGAGATAATATACTTTTACTTCCCAGAATTCCCACCTCCTAGGGCAGCTTCTCAGAGCTGCCTTGAGGCTCTGTTGGGTTCTGACTCAGAAAGGCTTCACGTTTCCTTTTACTTCTCTTCTGTCTGTTGCTTTTGGAGGCTGTCCAGAGCTTAAGCATTCCTTTTCTGGAAATTTGGGCTTCACTCCTTCTCAAAAGCCCCCCTCCCTGCCATGCGGCTGCTTGCCTCCCATGAGGCTGACCTCTATTCTGGCTTAACTCAAGCAGTATGGCTGCCCCCTTTCCCCCTTCTCTTCACAGTTTTCCTCCTCTGGGCAGCTGCTGAAGTTTGCAGCTTGCCTGCCCTGGGTTTTTCCTTTGACCTTCTGTTTGAATCTGTTCTTCAATTCTTATGTTGATAAGACTGAGAATCCCAAGAGGGACCCCAGATTCCCTGTGTCAGTGTGAGCTCGGCAATGGGTTAATGTGCTTGGTGCTCCTGTGAGTCAGTCACCTGTGACCCCAGCTTTCCTGTGTCAGTGTGAGCTCGGCAATGGGTTAATGTGGTTGGTGCTCCTATGAGTCAGTCACCTGTGACCCCAGCTTCCCTGTGTCAGTGTGAGCTCGGCAATGGGTTAATGTGCTTGGTGCTCCTGTGAGTCAGTCACCTGTTAGTGTCCCAGGCTGAGAGTAAACCTTCAGTACATGAGCCTTTGCGGGAGATGCCTCATAGTGGAGCCGGGGCACTGCGCTCCTGCATTTGACCAGGAACAGTGTTTCAGCTTGTGAGATAGTTCTCATGGGTGGTGTTTCTGAATCACCACAGAGCAGCAATAACTGGGTGTGGTTTCTTTGGTTTCCCAAGCTAATTCCTGACTCGCTCGCTGCACATATCTTGAGGCCACCATTATAAGAACAGATTTATGCCCAGGGCCTTCTCCATTACATCCTCTCTCATCTTCTTTCCCACCTAGATCCCTTCTTTTCTTTCTCTTTTTAAATATTTTATTATTTTATTTTATTTGTATGAATATATTGCCTGCATGTATGTAAATGCAACCATGTTGTGCGATGCCCACAGTCGTTAGAAGAGGATATTGGATCCCCTGGAACTGGAGTTAGGGGCAGTTGTTAGCTGCCATGTGGGTGCTGGGAATCGAACCCAGGTCCTCTGCATAAGCAGCCAGTGCCCTTAACCCAGATCCCTTCCTTTTGGAACCTTTTGGCCTCATGTCTTTCCTTTTGAATCCAGTTCTGAGAGGTTGCTGGCCTAGGACTTGGGTGAAGGTAGGTAAAAATTACTGCCTCTCTAGTCTGGTCTCAGTTGCCCTAACATTTTCAGATTTCTGGCAAGAGTAAAAACGGAAGTCCTTACATGCTTTCATTGTTTTGATTTATAATCAGTCCTCATTTAGTTAAATGTGAAGATGTTGTAATCTTGAATGACATTTCCATCCTGCGGACTTAATGAGACTGTAATCAAATCATCACTTTTTAAAAGAATTTGTAGCATCCTGTTCACAAATCTCAAGTGTGCTATGTTTGATAGATCTCTGTTCTTTGAATTTTTTTCAGTTCTGTAAATTTAAGCAGAATGATTTCCTAATTTTTTTCAGTTGTCCTGAGAAATGAGTAATAAAAATATAGTGCATATATACAAGACACTGCTATTCAAGTATAAAGGGATGAGAACCTGTCATTTGAAACAATGCATGTGGAAATAAAGGTCATTATGTTAAGTGAAATTAGCCAGACACAGAAAGATAAATGCTGTACTGTATCACTCATGTGGAATCTAAGAGTGGGCTTCATGGGGCTGGAGAGATGGCTCAGTAATTAAGAGCACCAACTGCTCTTTCAGAGGAAACAGGTTCAATTCCCAGAACCCACATGGCAGCTAAGAACCATCTTTAACTCCAGTTCCAGGGATGCCCTCTTCTGACCTCCGTGGCATTGCATGACACAGGTGGACCAACCTTCATGCAGACAGTACACTCATACACATAAAAAATAATAAATAAATTTAAAAAAGAGTGGGCTTCATAGAAATTTAGAGTACATTCATGGCATCAGAAGTTGGGGAGAGTATTAGGGGGAGGTTGACCAATAGGTACTATGCCATTGTCAGTTAGGGGAAGTACCTCCTGGTGTTCCATTGCATTGTAAGGTAACTACAGATAATGATAATATTATATATTTCAAGAAAGGACTGATAGACTTTACCACAAAGACATAATGAATGTTTAAGGCAGTACAAATATTTACACTAATCTAAACATTACACATTATATCAAAACATCACACATGATACACCACATAAATATGTGTGTTTATGTTCCATTAAACGTACATTTAAAAAGTGTAGTTTAGAAACTTTTTCCCTGCACAATTTTTCTTTTTTGAATTTATATGCGTGTTCTTTAAAAATTATTTTTATTATTTTACATTATATTTGCTTTTGTGTGTGGGCGCACTTCTATATAGGTGTGTGTACATGAGAGCAGGCGTCCGTGGGGACCAGAGACACTGCATCCACACAGCTGCCCCACACAGGTGCTTGGATCTTCTTAACCTCTGAGCAGCCTCTCTAGCCCTCATACTTGCATATTCTATTACAACACTTATTTATATTCATTTTCAATGATTATGATGAAATGTTAGTAACCCCCAAAGATTTCCACATCCTAAACTTTGGACCCTTCGATGGGTTGAAAGGGACTTTACAGATAGTAAAGTTAAGGACTTGAGCTGGGGGAGATTATATCATCCTAAGAAGCACAATCTACTTATGAGTTCTAAAAATCAAGGAAGTCACAACTGAAGTCAGAGAGAGGGGTGAGATAACAGACAAAGGATCCTTAACATGTGATATGAGCACTCAACCTATCTTTTCTGGCCTTGGAGATGGAAGACAGATGCTATGAGCCAATGACATGTGGGTAGATTTTAGCCTCTAGAAGCTAGAATCGGCAAGGACTGGACTCTTCCCTTGAGCTGCCAGAAGGGAATGCAGATCTTGATTTCAGCTCAGTGAGATACATTTTGGACTTCCAATCTACAGAACAATAGGTTGGTAAATGAGTTCTGTTGAAAGCCACTGAGTAGGATTAATTCATTGTGTCAGCAATATAAAACCATGCTAAAGAACTGAAGCATTATGATATCTAAAGTATATAAAAGATACATTTTCATGAAAATATAAATAAAATATGTAAATTTAAAATGAAATTATTTTTGTATCTCTTTTCATAAAGATTTTTTTCTAGTACTACGTTTGTCAAATATTTGACTTTATCAAGCTTACCAAATGTAAAAAACATACAATTATAACAAATGTGAACACTGGAAATGAAGTTATTTAACTGAATCTGAATCAATCTTGTTAGACATTTTCATAATAATAAAGGTATGTGCAGGTCTCATATTCTATATCCATGTAACTGCTAATATTTCAAGCATATTACATGTAAGCCTTCTCAAACACACACACACACACACATATGTTTAAATCTGCTGTGAAATGCTTGCTGGTGTAAACTGTGTTTAAACAACTATGTTCCATTTTCAAAACTGAATTTAATTCAGAAGTACCTCCCAGCTACAAAAAAGAATATGAAAGAAGAAAAGCAAGAAAATAGATGCATGGTACTTCTGGGAAAATAGATGCATGGTACTTCATTATGCAAGAATCTGTTGCATTCCTGTTATCTAAGAAGGATCTGACAAGTTAATTAATATGTCTTTGCTCTTAGCTAAGTGCTTCTGCCATTGCCAGATAAAGCACCGTCTGCCTTTGATTTCAAGGGCCACAAGACTTACAACCTTCACCAAATTCAGAGGCACTCGATTTTTGTTTTAGAGTCACAGGTAACAGCCATGGAAGCATTTCTGGACAGTGTGAGACCTGAAAGCAGATGTTTATGGTGATGCATGATGTGGGCCCAGTGCTGAGCACTGGATCCCCAGAGACAGAGCCTCCATGTATATGTTGTGTCTGTGTCTTTTATATGCTAGGTTCTCTGAAGGCAGCGAAGGGGGAAGTGACACTTCTTACCTGGGTTCTGAGGTAGGTTTGAAATATTTAACACCCCATCCAACATTCCAGGTCATGAAAGCAGTTATTATGACCCGCTGTTTATACCAAAAAGATGTTTGTGTCTTTTGGAGTTGAGTTTATTGCAAAGGGTTTGTATTTAATTACCTCAGTGCCAGAAGAGCTGCTTCTAGCAGGGGTGAGAGGAGGCATTTGAGAAAACCCATTCCCTTCTCTCAGTGAGTCAGTAAGTCTCACTATACATGTTCCCTCTGAATGACTTGGCTTCTTACAGTTGTGAGTTGCCCTGTTGGCTCTAAATTCTTATAGCTGAATTTTCTTCCCCCTTGACTTTAATTTCCCATGGCTCTCTCTCCTCTGTCGGCTCTCCCCCACCTGTCTTCTCTTTCTTTAGCTGCTCCCCAGCATCTCCCTTCCAGCTGATCCTGGAGCCTGGTGGCAAAAGCTTCTGCAACACCTCCCCAGGCCCAAGGTGACCTCACTTCTCCCATGGCTAACACTTTATTTTCAATGAGTTGAGAAACACCAACATTCCACGAAGAGGCAGGAGGTCTAAGTTTTTTCATCCTAAAATTCTTTTCCAGTGGTAGAACTAAAGTGAACACACCAGATTTCTGTGGGAGAAGAGAAAGAGAACTCTTGTCCCTAAGAAAGCAGAATAAAGTAATTCTTACTTAAGTGGTCACAGAAGCCATAGCCACTAATCCTGTTCTTGGAAGAATAGTTTGCGTATTCCCAGTCACTTGTTATACTCATTACAGCCATCTAACATTTATTTAAACAGGTTTTGGTGACATTATAAAAATAAAATATGAGGGTTGTTAAAATATTGTAGGATAAATGTGGCTGCGGCCTGGACGTTAGTAAGCATGGCTAACTTTAAAGATCTCTTGGTACCACTTGTTCTGTACTAAATTTACATACTCTGGCCACAGGCCCCTTCTGCACTCTATGGAAATTTTCTGTCTTACAGAGTGATTCTAGAAAGACTATTTCCAGTAAGCAAACTATTACCAGCTAGTTCTCCAGAACACCTGTAGGCTGTCCCCTTTAGGAACACCCCTTATAAGCAGCTTGGCCTATCTTGGAGCTTCAGCCCCTGGCAGTGGGCTGACCTTTATCTTTTTACTGCTCACTCCGTAGGCTTCAGGAAACACACCACACAAATATTTTATGTGTGTAAATGTATGTATGTAGATATGTATATGCATACGTATGCATGTAAGTGTGCACATGCCATGCAATGCTCGTGGAGGTCAGAAGAGGACATTGAATTTCCCTGGAATGACGAGAGCTATATATATATATATATATGAATCTGTGTTCCTGGGTCATACTCACTCATATTTGGCTCAATAATAAACTGGCTCTTCCTTTTATGTGAGGCCTATATTTTAGGTCAGTACTCACAGGACAAAGTGGAAGGCTTTAAAATTTTTATTTAATTAATCAATCAATTAATTAATTAATTAATTAATTTATGTGTATGAATATACTGTCTGTATGCAGATCTGTGCACCCGTGTCGTGCAATGCCGCAGAGGTCAGAAGAGGGCTTCGGATTCCCCTGGAACTGGAGTTCTCCTGGAATTGGAGTTACAGACGGTTCTTGGCCGCCATGTGGGTGCTGGGGATCGAACTCGGGTCCTCTGTAAGAGCAGTCCGCGCTCTTAACCGCTAGGCCATCTCTCCTTTAAAGTAGCCAGTAAATGAAAGCTTTCTCTTTTTTAATAGCAAAAAAAAAATCAAAGTTCTATAATTTCTCATTGTTTTTCCTGTTCCCTTTTTTGGCCTCCTACCACAGCATACAATTCCAAGATTGTTGAGAAGCAAAGAAACAAATCCCATGCAGTTCAAAACAAGTTAAGCTGGGGGCAGGTGGATGTGATCTGCTAAAGTAGGACATCACCAAGCTTTACCTCTTTGATTCTTCTTCAGAACTTGAGTCCATTTGGTCTGCACCAGTTTTCAAGAGTGATCCTTCTTGAAACCAGGATTCAAGACAATGTTTACCTTGGTGGCTATTAATGTGTGACATTGAAGCATCTAAGGAGTTTTCACAAGATGCTAAGGGCCAAGCACCGAGACAAATGTAATCCAAATTTTGGGGGATAGATCCAGGAATCATTACTTTTTAAAGTAGCTAGGTTCTTTCAATATCTCACTGGAGTTAAAAATGGCTCTTCTATCCTTGGCCCTCTGAGGGACATTTGCAGCATCTGGAGACACTTTCGGTTGCTACTGGCAACTAGTTGGTGGACATGAGGGCTAGTGCAAAACAGTATAATGCATAGGATCATCCTCCACAATAGAGCATCTGGCCTAAAATGTTAACAGGTTAAGAAGCATAGCTGGGAGCAGCCAGTAAGCAGTTCCTCCATAGCCTGTGCTCCAGCTCCAGCTTCTTGGTTCCTGCCTTGGGCTACCTCAGCGATGAACTGTGACCCAGGAGATGTGAGCTGACTAAACCCTTTTCTCCCCAAGTTGGTGTCGGTCAGAGTGTTTCATCACAGCATTTGAAGAGAAACTAGAACAGAGACTGGAACCAGAGAGTGGGGTATTGCTGTGACAGACCTGACCTTGGTGTTTTGGGGGAGGATTGTGGAAGCGTTTGGAACTTTGGGCTGGAAAAGCCATTGAATGCTTGGAGTTTGTTGCTGTGGAACGTGGAGCAGTTATGCTGAAAGAGCTGTAGATGATGGAGGCCTGGCTTGTGAAGCTTCAAAGGGAAGCATCAGGGCTGTTTGTATGATATTTTTGAATTGAGAATCTGTGGGTTCTGGTCAGCTGGGGCTGAAGACTCAGCTGTAGGTAGCAAGAGACCAGAACCTGAAGGGAGCCCTTTGCTTTACTGGGACAACTGATGCTGGTTAGCTGGGGCTGAAAAATCAGCTGTCAGTAACAAGAGACCAGCATCGCTGTGGTGAAATCTTCTGGGAAGAATTTCTTCAGGGTCAGCACACAGAAGCTGTGGTTCAGAGGAGGCCGGAGCCTCCACCTCAAGCCAGAAGTGGGACTTGGTAACGTGTAAGAGTCTCCTATATGGTTCCAGTGTTGAAAGCATGAAGGGGTCACAAAGAGCAGCAGAGGCCTGGCACTATGAGAGGCCAGGAAAGGCCACTGGTCAGAGTGTGGCTTTGGTTGCAGTGAAGACCCCAGGATTCCAGGGGTCAGGAAGAGAAGTTGAGGAAGAGCAGCTGAGGCCTGGCACTATGAGAGGCCAGGAAAGGCCACTGGTCAGAGTGCAGCCTCGGTTGCAGTGAAGACCCCAGGATTCCAGGGGTCAGAAAGAGAAGCTGAGGCATTGTATCAGGAGAGGTCAGAAGCAATTTCAGTTTGAGTCGTGACCCCAGCTTTTCAAAGATGTCAGGGCCGTGGGATGACCACAAAGAGCAGCAGCAGGTGTGAAATGGAGTCGGCCTGGGCCTGTGAGATGAGCTGTATGTGCTTTGGATGGCAGAGTCAGAGAAGGAGACCTGCCTAAACCCTTTGTAGCCCAGAAGATTGTGAGTGAATCCCAGGTGTCCAGCCTCGAGCTACTTTGCTGGACTTAGGTTTTGCTTAGGGGTGCCCGATTCTTCCCTTTGAAAATAAGACAGTAGTCATTTTGGATTTTACAGCAGCCCATAGTTAAGAGACTTTCAACAGACTGTGAACTTTTAAGTTTCTGGATGTTTTAAGGACTGTGGGACTTTTAAGGTTGTACTGTCTTAGGTTGTGATTAATGTTAACATCATACCTTGGGGACAAGAACTGGAAAGGTGGTGGTTTAATAGTGATGTGTTTTGTGTGTCAAGTTGACAAGGGGTCAATTGTGCTGGATAGCTTTAGTGTCAACTTGACACACCTGGGTTGAAGGAGCCTCAATTGGGGAATTGCCTCCATTAGACTGGCCTGTGGCCACATCTGTGGAGTATTGTCTTGATTGTTGAACAATGTGGGAGGGCCCAAACCACTGTGGGTGGTACCAACCCTGGGCAGGTTGTTGTGCATGGTATAAGAAAGCAGGCTGAGCATGGGCCAAGGGAGCAAGCCAGTAAGCAGCATTCCTCCATGGCCTGTGCTTCAGCTCCTGCCTCCAGGTTCCTGCCCTGAGTTCAGGCCTTGGGCTTCCTGAGTGATGATCTGTGACCCAGGAGATGTGAGCAGAATAAACCCTTTCCTTAAAAAAAAAAACAAAAAAAAAAAAACAAAAAACAAACAAACAAAAAACTAGCACTTGGGAGGCAGAGGCAGGTGGATCTTTGTGAGTCAAGGCAGCCTGGTCTACAGAGGATTCTGGGACGCTGGGGGCTACAGGGAGACCCTGTCTTGAAAAGACCAAAAAAAAAAAAAAAAAAAAAAAGCTGATTTAGATGAACACTGAATGGTGTGCCACGTTGTCCTGAGTTGGTGCTATTGAGATTTTTTTTTGTCTTTTTGAGACAGGGTCTCCCTTTAGTCCAGTTGGCCTAGAGCTCACTATGTAGACCAGGCTGGCCTCAAACTCACAGAGATCTGCCTGCCTCTGTCTCCAGAGTGCTGTGATTAAAGACGTGCACCACCAAGCACAGCAATTGAGATTCTAATAGTATATTCCAGGTATGACATTGGATCCTTGCCTAGTTCTTAAGCCTCAGATGCGACAACTCCACAATTTCCAAGCCTTAATGTTTATCAGCAGAATGAAAAAAAATCTCCAAAAGGCTGATTGGTTTTTTGCTGTGCGGACATTCTTAATTACTCATTAGTTTGCTTCCTGTCCTATGTTGAGATGCAGGTGTTACCAACACTCAAACTTCTTGATGCAACTGGTTTCCTTTTCACAGCATTACAGATGCACACCCCTGTGTTCTGGGTCATCAAGTTTGTGCAACAGAGTCATCTCACTGGCCCACACAGCGGAATTTCTAACTTCTTAGTACGTCTACTCTGAGTGTAATAAAGCACATCATAGAGACAAATTTCTTCCTTAGATCTGAGTCCCTGATGTGAGTTAGGGTTGCCAAATTTAACAATGATAAGCATAAGGTACCCAGTTGTATTTGAATTTCAGATAATTGACAATTTCTAAAAATATTATAAGTGCCACAGTATTGCATAGGACATACTTTGGTTAGAATTCAAATTTAATTGGGCATCTCCTCTTTAATGTGTTATCTTCTCAACTTACACTCAGTCATTTTGTGACCTTCATATCCTTTGCCTTCATGTCATCATCCTTCAAGCTCATACTTCTTTGAGAATACTGTCTCATGACAATGCATAATTCACCAGACCCAAAGGGGTTCTGCCTTAATTACCACCTGTTTCATTTGCATGTGTGTGTTCTCCTTTATGATGCCAATTCTATAGGGTGTGGACCACTGCAGAATGAACTGTGAATAGAATATGTGCAGCTCTGATAAAAATTAGTAACTTTGCTTTAGGGAGTGTCCTTTTGTGTTCTTGGCTCTTCCTTTGGTAGTCAGAACAACTGGGATCACTCTGTAGTCTTATTTCCTTTTTCCTTTATTTTCGTTTGATCAGACATGATTTTTTTCTCAAGTTCCGAATCCCCTCTATGTATCATCATATTGTGATGCTCTTTGTTTGTCCATCTTGTTTCATTGATCCTCCTGTCCAGGACTTAACAAATATAGCTCACAGGCATATGAAGCAGCAGACACAGATCCACACTCGTGTGAGGCCAAGCTTAATCGTCTCTTATAATTTGAAAGTTGTGGTTTCATCTAATTTGAGGCAGAAACTTCAGCCATAAGCATTGTGAAGCACATGGACAAAGACATAGTTATTAAGGCTAGCTGACGACTGAGGCTCTGATCATAAGCATTTCTCTGTTCACTCATTCAGCATGTAGCAGCGTAGCCCGGGGGGGGGGGTTGTGGCAGAGGGTCACGCACAGTGTCCCCAAAGAGATAAGCAAAGAAATAATTTTCTCTTTGGTAAGGTGGGACAAGGGATAAGTGTGCTTTAGGATGGGAAGGAAGGCACATTTAAAATATGATGAGCAGAGAAGAGTTCGTCATGGAGCTGGCGTTTGGCAGAGACCTCATTGGTGGGATTGAAAAGGCTGTGCTGCTGTCTCAGGGAAGACACAGGGAAGGAACATGACCAGCAGGAAGGTGGCGAACACTGAAGGGAAGCCATGAAGGACAGGGAAGAGGTGAGTCAGAGAGGGATGTCTGGGTGGGGCCTCCATTCCCCACAGTTCTCACAGCTCTCGCTGGGTGACATCTGCATCTCCCTCCTTCCCAGGTCTCCTCTCCCCACCAGCCCAGTGCTTCACCAGTTCCGTGGGGGCCTTCTCTCTGCATCAGCCTCCTTCACTGTCAACCTCCCTCACTTTGCTGGAACTCTGACAAATTAGGTGTTTGCTTTTAATCAAACTTTAATTCTGTATTAATTTTTTACAACTTTCTTTAAAAAAATTTTTTTTAATGTGTATGAATGTACTGTCTGCATGCAGGTTTGTGCACCCATGTCGTGCAATGCCATGGAGGTCAGAAGAGGGTGTCAGATTCCCCTGGAACTGTAGTTAAAGATGGTTCTCAGCTGCCATGTGGGTGCTGGGAATCAAACCCGGGTCCTCTGAGAGAGCAGTCAGTGCTCTTAACTGCTAGGCCATCCCTCCAGCCCCAATTTTTTTTACAACTTTCATAATGCAACACAACATTTTTTTTTGTGAAAAACAGCCACTAATTTTAGAATAACATTCTGTGAATGTCAAGGATATACTATACATATTGATTAATAGCATAAACACAAGAGTGCTGCAAGAGAAATGAAATACAGCTACCCAGTGACTGATACGATAGGCATTCATGCTTAGGTCTGGTTCTCGATATTAGAATGCTAAATCCTCTCGAAAAGTATGTGAAGAAAAGAATGATTGAAAGAGAATATTATCACTGTATCAGACTTTAAGAAGGAATAGATGCAAAAAATAACACTGTGACACAAGTTGGGATTAGAATTCTATGTGAAATGTAATATACTTTTTTTACTAGAAAACAAGGAAACTCTTGAAGAGAATTTGTAATTGGGGCTCTTTTAAGCATCCAGGAGTGCAAGGACTATGATACTTGATGGGCACAGATCTGCACAGCTCTCTGTGGGTTACAAGCCAATTTCTTCAAGAGACAGAGCATCTGAACAAGGTGGTTCTTACCAGGTAGCCTGGGGAAAGGAGGATGTGCTTCAGATTTAATGTGTATCTTCTGTTGAGAAGTGCAAAAGAAAGTAAAAATTTTAAGAAAAAAGGCAAATTTTGCTGTTAGCCATTTTGTGCATCTGCTAATCATTTGTGGCCAGGTTCCAAGGGCAGAAATAAAGGGAAAGAAAGCAAGCTCCTTCCATGGTAGGGTACAAAGCCAGGTGGGAATGTATGACTGAGGGTTGGAAAGACAATATCAGTTGTAAGATTTCTTCTCCAAATTTTCTAACTTGCACAAAATATATTTTAATACAAGAATTCTTGGGGCTGTAGAAATGGCTCAGTAGATAAGAGCACTGGCTACTCTTGCAGAGGACCTGGGTTTAGTTCCCAGCACCCACATGGCAGCTAACAACCCTTTGTAACTCCAGTTCTGGGGGGGGGTATCTGACACCTTCTTCTGGCCTCTGCAGGTACTGCACACATGTGGTATATATATATATTTATTCAGACAGACACTTGTACACATAAAATAAAAATATTGGGGCTGCTGGCATTGCTCAGTCAGTAAAGTACTTGCTTTGTAAGCATGAGGTCCTGAGTTCAATCCCTGGAACTCATTTAAAAGAGCACAGTGCCATACTTGTGTAGGGAGAAAGTAAGCCACCTGTGGCTAAATTACCTGCTTGTCTGTTTACATGAAACCTGGCCTTAGGCAGGATTTGCCTGTGCTCTAGCAAGCCTGTGACACCGGGATCAAAGGCACTCATGTTTCATGCTCGTGACACTAGTACTTATGATGTTATGGAACATGAGGCATGGGATCTGAAACCAGGCCCTGAGATATGATGTCACTCTGGGTATAAAAACAGAATGCTGTGAATTAATAAACAAGTCCTTCTTACCATCAGACAGGGAGTCCTGGCTGTTATTTTGCACATGTAATCTTAGCCCATCAGGCTTGTGTAGTTGTGACCAGTGGGTTGGACAGTGGTCCAGCAGACCACCAACATGGGAAGCTGGTGTGGGTCTGGAAGGAGACTTATCAGGTAGCCAGCTGTGATATGTGGTGAGTGCCAGGGTGGGAATTAGACTGTAGAGCATCTAGCTGGCAACAGGCTGGCATTAGATTGTAGAGTGCCTATCAGGTGACCGTATGGCATATTAGACTGTAGAGTGCCTATCAGGTGACAGTCTGGCATATTAGACTGTAGAGCTCCTAGCTGGCAACAGTCTGGCATATTAGACTGTAGAGCACTATCAGGTGACAGTCTGTCATATTAGACTGTAGAGCACCTATCAGGTGACAGTCTGGCATATTAGACTGTAGAGTGCCTATCAGGTGACAGTCTCGCATATTAGACTGTAGAGCTCCTAGCTGGCAGCAGTCTGGCATATTAGATTGTAGAGCTCCTAGCTGGCAGCAGTCTGGCATATTAGACTGTAGAGCTCCTAGCTGGCAGCAGTCTGGCATATTAGACTATAGAGCTCCTAGCTGGCAACAGTCTGGCATATTAGACTGTAGAGGACCTATCAGGTGACAGTCTGGCATATTAGACTGTAGAGCACCTATCAGGTAACAGTCTGGCATATTAGACTGTAGAGCACCTATCAGGTGAGAGTCTCGCATATTAGACTGTAGAGCACCTATCAGGTTACAGTCTGGCATATTAGACTGTAGAGTGCCTATCAGGTGACAGTCTGGCATATTAGACTGTAGAGTTCCTAGCTGGCAACGGTCTGGCATATTAGACTGTAGAGCACCTATCAGGTAACAGTCTGGCATATTAGACTATAGAGCTCCTATCAGGTGACAGTCTGGCATATTAGACTACAGAGCTCTGAGCTGGTGACAGTCTGGCATATTAGACTGTAGAGCTCCTATCAGGTGACAGTCTCACATATTAGACTGTAGAGCTCCTAGCTGGCAACAGTCTGGCATATTAGACTGTAGAGCACTTATCAGGTGACAGTCTGGCATATTAGACTATAGAGCTCCTATCAGATGACAGTCTGGCATATTAGACTGTAGAGCTCCTAGCTGGCAACAGTCTGGCATATTAGACTGTAGAGCTCCTATCAGATGACAGTCTGGCATATTAGACTGTAGAGTGCCTATCAGGTGACAGTCTGGCATATTAGACTGTAGAGGACCTATCAGGGGACAGTCTGGCATTAGTCTGTAGAGGGCCTAGCAGGCAGTAGCCTGGAGGATCTGGGAGTGCCAATAGGGCATTGCCTGATGTAGATGTTAGATGAGACAGGTGGGCAGTGGAACAGTTGTCAGCCTTTGGCCCCAAGGTTTAGGACAGCTGCTGGCAGCTGTCTTACATCTTACCTATCCCCTCTAATACACATTTGGCAGAGTGACACCACATGCTTGTAATCCCATTGTGGGAGAGGCAGACACAAGGGACTTACTCACCAGCCAGATCAGCCTATTTGGTGAGTTCCCAGCCAGAGACCCTGTCTTAAAAAACAAAAAAAGTAAGACCTGAGGGTAATACCTGTGCCTGAGGTTGTCCTGTTGCTTCTGTACACATGCATATACATATGATCACCCCCCACATATAACACACACACAGACACAGACACACAGACACACACACAGACACACACATGGTCACACACACACACGCACACACACACACACACACACACACACACACGAATTTTCTTATAAAACATAATTGAAGAAGGAGAAAGACTTTGGTGCTTCAGTTCCAGGATGCATGTGGCAGTATGCTGAGAGTCTGCCACTGCTAGTCCCAATGAAAGTACAGGGTCAGCTGCAGCTGAGGGAGTGAAACTAGTTAGTTAGACCACAGGTTTTCAAGCTGGCTGAAGGCTAGCAGAACCAGTTTCACATGGGAAATTAGAAGTAAAAATCTCTGACCCATTGCAGACCCACAGAATCAAACACACAAAGTAGGACCCACAGTTATGTTTTATTAAGCCATTTTGATAATTCTGATGATGATAACAACTGAATTAGACTAAGCTACTATTCAATAAAATGGCTCCTGCTTATTTGCTGCTCTGAGTACAATGCTTTCTGCAGCTTCCTGACACCATGGGGACTGCTAAATTCTGAAAACGCAATTTTCCCTAGTGGATAAAGAATGCAATCATGGGGCTGTATTACGTACTCCAAGTAAAGACAGTGTCCACTCGGAGCTCAGACTCTGCTTCCTGACCCAGCTGCCATTGGCCATGCTTCCTTTCAGGGTCAGCTGGGAAAGCCTCCATCACCCTCATTGGCTCCTTGAGAATAGCACCGAGCATACAAACAATGGTGTCTCTGGAGATTTCCCAGAGATTTGAGCTTGAGCTCACCAGAACACAGTGAAAGAAAGAAGCTTCTTATAAACCTCACTATAGAGGGCCTCGCATAACCTGACCTGCCGATTCAACCTCCTCCTCTCTGTAGTGTTCCAAAACCATCTTAAAGGAACTGGTCCCGGGGAGGTACCATTCACTAATGCACATGATCTTCTTAATCCAACTCTCTGTCCCTGACTGCTGCCTTGGCAACGTCTGAATCATGGGGACGATGGGGGTGTATCTACACTGGTAACAAGTCCTGTTATACCAACTCTTTCATGAATGGCACAGAATCCATGAAGAGACCTGATCCATTTTTCTCACTTTATGCCCCCCTCCAACTTACATAGATGCTTGGATTTTGGTTGAGAATATACATTTTTTTCTTCTGGATTCACATTTTTCTACCACCCTGTTGTGGCCTCAGCCAACTACTGTTCCTTTCTGTTACTATTAAATAGTTTTGCCAGTTCTAAAGTATCATGTAAGTAGAATCATAATCTGTTCCAGTAGAATCATAATCTATTCCATTTTATGTTTGACTTAATTTCAGCATCAGTATTGATATTAATCTATGTTGTGTAAATAAGTACTTCATTCCTTTTAACTGGTGAACATTATCTATCATATACATTATAATTTGTTTATATATTCCATTATCGATGCCTGCTTAGGTTATCTCCAGGGGCTATTACGATTAAAACTGAAAATAAGCAACTGTGTGTGCTTCACAGTAGATGGGACAGCTGTGCCAACCCCACCCCAAGGCTTAGGAACCACCGAGAGGAGGAGGTGGTTAAGATTTGAATTGTAAGGTTTTTGACGAAAAGGTTTCTTGTCTGTCTGCATCCCCCCCCCTTTTTTATAACCCATGAGTCTCCAGAAGACAGTTGTATTATACATAACTATAGGGCGGAATCAAGGCACAGATTTCATCAAATTCACCCATGTTGTTTTGGGTGACTGTATATGATTAACTTGGGAAGCAAACTTAATTTTTACGTTAAATCATCTTAAAGAGAATGCTACAAGGTGATACTGTACAACAGAGAAATTATAGAGAACATTTGTATGTGCCAATCCCAAAGTTATTGCTCTACAGATTTTATGTAAAG
>VZQC01013763.1:2294706-2326540 GCA_009823505.1 Rhizomys pruinosus | reverse complement strand
CATTTTTTAGCTATAAGTGATAATCAATGAGTACAAGAATCCTTCATGCAAAAAACCAATGTGCAGGCTGTTGTGCCAAAAGACCTACAGCCCCACCATCCGTGGGGGGTGGACAGGTTGTTTGTTCAATCCAGTGTAGCATATTAGGAGTGTCCTACGAAGACAGCTGCTGGGAGTTGGTCACTCAGGCACACCACAAAATCGAAGACTGTACATGCTATCCCCATTGACAACTCTTCCGCAGATTGTTCCCTAGGCTTAGAAAAGAGGAGTTCCCAAGGTGGATGAGAAGTAAAAACAGTCCCATCTCTCTGGAGATGTTGACTGGACTCTGGTCAATTCTGGCGTTTCGTTTCATGGGCTGACCAAAAAAAAAAAAACAGAGAAAGATGCAGGACAGTTATGGCAGAATACATGATCTGGGATGGGGTGGGGGTGGGGGGGAAGGGAAAGGGAAATATACCTGATCTGAATTGGAAAATGATGTACGAAATGCACAAAGCATCAATAAAAATTAAATAAAGAAAAAAGAATGTAAAAGCAGATTCCAGTCGATTGAGGATTGTGCATTCTCACCACATACAAACCACACACCCTGATATTCCACAAATACATTCTTATAGCATGAAGACAGGTACTTAGAATATCTCACTTCAGGTTATAATTTAAAAAAAAAAATAAATTAATCTTAAGCAAGGTGCTATTAATAGAGAAAGATCTTACTTGCTAAGCTTAACAAACATTTAAAGAAAAGTTATACAGTGATATTGAAAGATAGTTTTATTGGCTTCTCAATGGACATATGTAAATGAGGATATCTTATCTGGTTAATTAACTTTTAAAATGTCTTAAATGAAATAAATGTAAATCTAATACAATAAAAAAAATTCCAGCATAGATTGGGGTGGGACTCTTCCATAGCTTCAGTTGTCAACCTGACACAGCTGGGAACCTCACTTTGGAAATGGCCTCTGTTGGATTGGCCTGTGGTCATGTCCATGAGGTATTTTCTTGATTGTTGAATAATGTGGAAAGGCCCTGCCTATTCTGGGTATTGCCGACCCTGGTGCTCCAGAGTTGTATAAGAGCAGGCTGGGCCCAGGCCAGAAAAGCAGTCCAGCAGGCAATGTTTCTCTGTGCTTCAGTTTCTGGATGAGGTTCCTGTTTGAACTCTTGCCCTGAATTCCCCTAGTGATGAACTGTGATCTGAGAGATGTAAGGCAAAAGAAATGCTTCCGTCCCCAAGTTGCTTTTAGTTATGATGTCTATCACACAACAGAGAAACCAGCCTAATATACCAGCTGAGGGGCTGTTGGAAGTTGATGGTTGATGGCAGAGGGAGGGTTCTTTAGGGGTGTGGCCGCTGGTTGTTTCCTTTGGCTTGATGAATGATCCTATGGTCGTGCATATATGAGCAGCAGTAGTTGGATGAGGTGAGTTAAAAAAATGAATTCTAAAAGGAGAACATGACATCCTGGGGAATCTTGGGGAGAGTTTGGAGAGTGACAGGTGTATATAGTCAAGTACCCTGTATGAAATTTTCAAAGAATAAATGAAATGTTTAAAAAAATCATACAGAGACTAAACAGCACAATCCTGAATAATGAATGGGTCCAGGAAGAAATAAAGAGTGAAATAAAAGTATTCATGGAACAGGACAAAAAAGGCAATTCAACACAACAAAAGCTGGACTTTAAAAGCAGTCTTGAGAGGGAAATTTATAGTCCTAAGTGCCCACATCAAAAAAACAGAAAGGGAACAAATAAACAATATAAAACTATAGCTAAAAACACTTGAGAGACAACAAAAAATGAACCCTAAACACAACAGACAGGAAGAAATAACAAAAATTAAAGCAGAAATCAACAAAATAGAGACAAAGAAAACAATACATAAAATCAACAAATCCCAAAGATGGTTCTTTTGAAAAGCTAAACAAAATAAATAGACAGACTTCTAGCCCAGTTTAACCAAAAAAAAAAAACAAAAAAAAGACAGAGCAACTCCAATCAATAGATTCATGCTCAGAAAGGGGAAACATCACATCAGTCAAAGAAAAGATCACCATGAACATATGGGGATAGTTTCAAACACTATAGCTCACCAAAAAGATCATCATCTTGACAAGTTGGATTCATACCAGTGAGTAGGGTGGTTCCAAATATATGAATATAAATATATAAAACACATAAATGACTGAAAGAAACAAAAACTACACAATCCATATCATTCAGGCGAACGAAAAGCCTTTGACAAGATCCAGCCATCCATTCATGTTTAAAGTCTAGAGGGGATATTGGTACTGAAAGGAGCTATTCCTCAACATGATCAAAGCCATTTATAGCAAACCCACTGCCAACATCATCCTAAATGGCGAGAGAGAAACTGGAACCATTTCCCTAAGGAGCAGACCGTGGCAACGACTTGCCCCTTTAGCTACTCCTTTCAATAATAGTGTATTGAAACACTTGCTAGGGATATAAGACAAAGAGAGGAAATTAAAGAGAGTACTTACAGAAAAGAAGAAGCTTAAGTCTAATTCCTTTTTGCAGATGATAGTGATAGTTTACCTAAGGGCTACTAATAACTCCACCAGAAATAAACTCTCTAGAAAAAGATTAAGAGCTTTAGTAAGTGTGCAGGATACAAAATTAACCGTAGAAACTCTAGTAGTCGCTTTCTCTTACGCCACAATTAACGAATGGGAGAAGGAAACATACAGAGACCTTCCTCGTCACGGTGTGGTCGTGCATGCCTTTAAATCCTAGCAACTGGAAGGCAGAGGCGTGGATCTTTGTGAGTTCCAGGGCCAGGGGGGCCCCCCCCCCCCCCCCACCCCCTCCCCCTTCCTCCCACCACCTCCCCCCCCCCACCCCTCCCCACCCCCCCCCCCCCCCCCCCCCCCCCACCTGGGTGGTGGGGGGTTTGTTGAGTGGTTGGGGTGGGTTGGGTTGGGGTGGTTGGTTTGGGGTGGGGGTGTTGGGTGGAGGGGTGGGGAGGGGTGGGGGGGGGTCGTGGGGGGTGGGGGGGGGGGTGTGTCGTTTGGTGGGGGGGGGGGGGGGGTGGGGGGTTGTGGGGGGGGGGGGGGTGGGCGGGGGGGGGGGGGGGTGGGGGGGGGCCGGGGGGGTTGGGGGGGGGTGGGGGGTGGTGGGTGGGGGGGGGGGGTGGGTTGGGGGGTGGGTGGGGTGGGGGGTTTTTTTTTTTTTTTTTCCCCTTTTTTTTTTTTTTTTTTTTTTTTTTTTTTTTTTTTTTTTTTCTTTTTTCTTGTGAACAAACAATCAAAGCCATATACCAAAAAAACCCAAACACACAACAACACAAACCCAAAACAATAACCAAAAAACCCCCCCCACAAACAAAAACCAAACCCAAACAACATAACCACCAACCCCCCACACACCCAAACCTAACTAACCCCAACCAACACACACACAACAAAAACCAAACAAAAACACACACCTACAACCCAAACCCCCCCCCCCCCCACCCTCCACACCCCCCCCCCCCCCCACACCAAACCAAACAGTGGTGGGGGGGTTGTTGTGGGGGGTGGTGTGGTTTGGGGTGTGAGGTGTGTTTGTGGTTTGTGTGGGGTGTTGTGTGGGGTGGGTTGTGGGCGTGGGTTGGCGCGTGGGGGTTTTGGGTGTGGTGGGTGGGGGCTTGGGGGTGGTGGGGTTTGCGGGGAGTAGTTCAGGGACGCTGGGGTACAGGGAGATCGTCGTCTTGAAAGACCCAAAACAACAACACAACCAACAACAAAAACCCTTCTCTCACTACCAAAGCCCAAATAATAAATACCTTGGAACGAACCTAACAAAGATTACCAAAGATCTCTACAACAAAAACTTTAACCCCCTGTTAAGGAGCTGAAAATGTGCAACAAAAGCTGATAAGACCCCAAGCTCATGGCTGTGGAAAATTAAATATAAAAATGTCCCATTTCACCAAAATTGATATGACAGATTCAATGCAATCCCATCAAGTAATCCCACTGACAGCTCTTTCACAGACTTGTGAAAAAAAATCCTTACGTTCATTAGAAAAACAAAATATCCCACATAGCTAAAAGCACAACCCTGAGTGAAAACAGCAATAAGGGGGATTGCTCCATACAGACTCTCAAACTCTATTTACGTATGTCTTAATAGTCCATCAGAGACAGCCTGTAAACTGACACAAAAGCAAACCTGTTGACCCAAGGAACAAAAATTGAAGATCTAAAAACTTGACGCTCATACAATTTCAGAGCCGCCTCATATTTGACAAGAGGGGCAAAAAAACAAAAACTCAGTGGAGGAAGGTGGCATCTTCAGCAAAGGTGGCAAATCAGACACCATGAAGAAAAAGATATGTAGAAAAAAAGAAAAAACAAAAACCTACTCTCAACAGGTAAAACAAAATTCCAACTGGATCCAAAGTCTCAACGTGAAGCTTGAACCATAGAGAGAAAAACTGAAAAACCAGACAAAAAAAAAAAAAAAGTTAGAAAGACATTCTAAATCAGCGCAGCTCACAACGGAAATAGGTCAAACACTCCAAAATGGGACCCTCAAACTCACTAAGACATCACAAGAAAAAGGAGAAAAAAGAAAAAAAAAAGGAATCTTTACCAGATGAACAATACACAGAGCATTAAACGCTTCACAGAAATACACTAAGCCAGAAATATTAAACAAAAAACAAAGGAGTACGAAAACACCAATGACCTACTCACAAATGGAGTTAAAGAGTGATGAACAGAACTGTACCAGTGAGGGAATTAAGAGCTAGAAACATTCTTAAAAAGTGTCAAACATAATTAGTTAATTAAGGAAATGCAAATTAAACCACTCTCAGGATTCATCTTCACTCCCCAAACGGTGACACAAATGCTAGAGAGGTTGTACAGAAAGGGAAACACTCATCGTACTACATCCACGCTGGGGGAATGTAAACTTGCACAACTATATGGAAAGCATGTGGAATCCATTAAAAGACTCAAAAATAAGCTACCATTTGGACCAGTCATAACACTCCTGGGTGTATATCCCAAATACTCATCCTACGGCAAAAGATACATCAACTTGTTTATTGCAGCTCTTATTCACAACTAGTGATAGAGCTGGACAAACCCAAATGCCCCTCACCGGTGAGTAGATGGACGAAACAAAATGTGGTACATCTACACAATGGAGTACTATTCAGTGGTAAAGAAAGATGACATCATGAACTTTGCAGGTAAATGGATGGAGCTTGAAGCCATTATGCTAAGTGCAGTAACACAGTCCCAGAAAAACAAAAGGTGAATGGTTTCCCTCATTTGTGGATGCTAACATCAAATTCCCCAGATGAAAGGCAAGCTGAACAACATGATTGTTATATTTCTGCTTATCTGAAAGCAACTATGTTGTTATAATGTAAATCTCTCAATGGGCTCTAGAAAGTACCCACCACTTATTTTCAGACTCTATATATGGGTGGAAGGTATGTATTCATATTTCAGAGTGATATAAAATTAAAGAGGCAAATGTGAATTCCTAAACATAAAAAAAGACTGAGAGAAATATGCAGGATGGTTATGGCAGAATGCATGATCTGGGGTGGGGTGGGGTGGGAGGGAAGGGAAAGGGGAATATGCATAAACTGAATTGAAAAATGATGTCTGAAATACACAAAACATCAATAAAAGCACAAAAATGATTAAAATTAAAAAAATAAAATATTTTAGTCAGGCGTGGTGGCACATGACTTTAATCCCAGCACTCAGGAGGCAGAGGCAGGTGAATCTCTATGAGTTCAAGGCCAGCCTGGTCTACATTGTGAGCTCCAGGCCAGCTGGAGTAAAGGGAGACCCTGTCTCAAAAAGACCAAAAAAAAAGTTTTAGAATTTGTTGCCTTGATGAAAGCATCCTTTTTGATGATCCTTTGGGTTAACCCTGCCATGTACTTTTACAGACACTAGATACAAGCTGTCACCACAAGATAAGCTAAGTTGCTCACTTGACATCACGCAGTCACTAAGAGATGGATTTGGGGTTCAAAGCCTGCTCTGTGACCCAAAGGCATGTGAAATGTGTGGATAGTTTGGGGAAAATGTTTTACAAATGTGATCCACATCATATTTTTTCCTTTCTGGAAGCACAAATATGGAAATAATTTTGATTTATATGCATGTATCCTTAATTGGCTGTCCTGCTTATTTATTCCAGAATGCAAAGACACAATTATTAAACCTCTGGGTGTTTTCACAAATTGGCAAAGAAAACAGAAATAATGGACATAGCACACTTCTTGCAATAGACTACAATTAATGAGAAGGGCTCTCTCAGCCATAGTTAACTCAGCTGTAAACTCATATTCCTCCCATCTAACTCCACAAGCACATTTCTGAGTAAACAAATGAGTTAATTTGCTCTCTGAGCTAAAGTGGACCAAGGAGAGGTAATTCTCTATTGAGTAAGTAGTGTTGGAGTTTGCTAATGACAGCCTTCAAGTGGCTCAGCATTATGGTTTCATACAATGAATTCCAGTTGTCCAAATCTATATTGCAGACTACTAAAAATCAGTTGCTTAGGGGAAAGAAGCTGTCACAAGAAAGTACAATAGTAGAAAGGAGGTGGTTAGAATATTTTTAACATAGATTTTGATATAATTCAGTGTTTTCCAGAGAAATGAGTGGGTTGGATTAGGTAAGTGATTTCCCCAGCCAGGCTTCCAACCTTTGTAGACTTATTTTATATGTATTATAGAAGTTGAAGATCACTGTAAGATGTGATAGGAATAATATTGACATCATGGAAGTTATAGAATAGAGAGTGATAGCTAAAAGTTAGAGGGTGGTAGCCAGGTATAAGACCAGGGAGGTAAGGGGATCTGAGCAATGGAAACGCCAAACCTCTATCTGGGGGTCTTTCAGAAAGAGATGCTGCCTAAGTTTCCCTTTGTCACTTAAATTTAATGACTTAAAACAATTCAGATATATTACTTCATAGTGTCTAACATCATGAGCTTATGCGTGCTGGACTAGAGACTCTTTTTTAGGGTCTCCCATGTCAAATTGAGTTCTCAGCAGGTGTGCATTGCTTACACAAGTGTTATAGAAAGGTTCACTTTCAGGCTCATCTGGGTTGTGGGACAAATTCAGTTGCTTGGAATTACAGTGCTGAGGTCCCCATTCCCTTGTCCTGTAAACTGGGAGTTTTGCCCCTGCCGTTTGCGTTCTTCTTCGTGCTGTACCCATAGTCTGCCGTCTACACCCAGCAACCATGGCTCAGCCCCTTTCATGCCTTTATGCTCAGCTGAAGTCCACATTTCTGCATCTTCCGAGTTCTTGAGACATTTCTCTACTTCTCAGGGACCTTGTCATTGGATTGTATCCACACAGATAATCCGGGACAACTTCTGATCGTCATGTCTTATCCTTGCGAGGCTCACAGGGGCCAAAAACCCTTCATAGCATCACCACCATTGTTTGTTGGGAAACCTGGAATGGTATGCAAATGATATGTAAAGAATGTGGCTGCCCAAACCACCAGGCTATCTTCCAAGGATTATCAACATGCAGAAGATCCTATGCAAAAATGCCTGTGTAGTCAGAAGGTAGCCAAATCAACATGATTTATACAAGACTTTTTGGAGCTCTGAAAGAAAGTACTTTAAAATAGCATACAAGTTAACCATAATCACATTTGTCTTATTGTTAAGAAAATATCTGAAATCACTAGGGATAGGCACACTCTTTTTTTTTTTTTTAATTTTTTTTTTTATTAATTTCTGTATGTGTATGAATGTACTGTCTGCATGCAAGTCTGTGCACCCGTGTCGTGCAATGCCGCGGAGGTCAGAAGAGGGTCTCGGATTCCCCTGGAACTGGAGTTCTCCTGGAATTGGAGTTGTCAGACGGTTCTGGCCGCCCATGTGGGTGGTGCCGGGGGATCGCAACCCGGGTCCTCTGCAAGGATACCCGGTCGGCCGTCTCTTAAACCGCCTTTAGCTCTCTCCAGCCCTGGATAGGCACACTCTTAAAAACAGCTATCATTTTGTTATTTTGTGGTGGCAGATACTATGTAGTTTTTAACAGGATTAACTATATATCTAGTTAATAACTATATATATATATGTATATATAATTTACATGTGCACAATGTGATAGAAGATTGAGCATGACATGATTCACTGCTGCTACAGACTTGTCCAATAGTGCCATTGCCAACTGTTGTTACAGCTCTCAACCCTGCTTTGACACCACAATCTGCAAATTACATCCTTTCCACAGACACAGCTCACTGGTTTTGGCTCATTCATTTTCTTATGCAATAAAACCATTTCCCTGCATGAGCACAATTGCCTAAGAGTTGCACCATAGTGAGAGGCATCCAACTCAGTAAATTCCATGGGGATCATATAAATAGAAATAAAGTAAAAATGTTTTAAATTGTTTGAGTTGATGTTTAAAGGACCAGGGTATGATAGTATCTTAGGCAGTCAAGGTAGTGACTGGATAAGTGCAGAAGTTTCTTATACCTAAAACTGACCTCAAGAATGTTAATTTGGCCGGCATGGTGGCGATGCTTTAAACCTAGCATTGGGAGTGCGAGGCCAGGGTTCTTTGTGAGTTCAAGGCCAGCCTGGTCTCACGAGTGAGTTCCAGGACAGTGGGGCGAAAGGGAAACCCGTCCAAAAAGACAAAAAAAGAAAAAAAAATCAAAAAAAAAAAAAAAAGAATGTTAATTTGAATTTTAGGTCAGTCATAATGACAATTGAAGTCATTAACAAATGTATTGAGTTCCCTGTGGAAATAAATTCAAAGCAAGTGTTGAGTTAAATCCACTTGTAATTATAAGAGCTCAGGTTCTACTTAGAATCACTTCAGATTTGAATTTTCCACCTTCCTGTTAACCAGACTATCAGAGAACAGAAATAAAAGCCAAACTAACCCACTCGACCATCCCATGGTTTCTTTTCTGTTCCAAGTGATAAAGTACTGAAATGAAAGACTAATCCAGAACTTTAACATGAAATTTTGAAGCCTGTAATTTTCATCAATTTCCTTCAGAACATTTCCCCTTGCCACACTAATCCTTCATGGTGAAAACACTGACTAGAAATTTTTAAGAGGTCATAGGTACAAGCACACACGCGACTGTCATTCTGAGTAAATTTTTTCACGTTTTCCTGACTTAAATACAGCCATAAATAAAATACAACATATCTACTTTTTTAAAAGTATATTTCAATAGTACATAAACTATATCATTTTTGTATAACAAACAAGAGTTTTAATGACTTTAAGCTAGTTTACCACCTGAGTAGAAAATGAATTCAGTGAAGATACTTTTAAATAAAATCTGCCAAATGGATGCTTTCCAGTGGAAAACTGTGTGACCTTTCACATAGTTTAACAACTGCAATGAAATCTTATTTTCATTCTTTGTTCTACATATTGCTTCATGAATTATCAGCTCCAGACAATTTTCAATGACAATAATTTCATCAAAATTGTCTTAATATAAACTATATTTAAATTCATTGAAAGTCATGTATCACTTACTTGTACAGCCTCTTTCTTCTTGACATTATTTTCAAATGTCGCTTGCATCCAATCTTTCTTTTCTGCACATCCTCAAATTCATACTAGAGCTGTAATAGAAATAGCTAATTTACATATAGATTAAAAATTACCTAGAAGCCCATTTATGAGTTAAAGACAAAGTATGTCAAAGCTGATGGCTGGCTTTTGTGAAATCTGAGTATTACAACACATTAGACTATTCAAAAGACAGGCTCCGCAACTCACAGCTTAGGTTTTAAAACATTCTGTTGGGTCATGGCAGTTTCACAGACATGGACAAATTCAGACACATTTTTAAATGCTGCTACAGAGTTTGATCCGCTTTCCCTTAAAAATAACTTACCTTCGTTCATTCTTTATGCTAAATCCAAAAATCTTTAAATATATTTGCTTGAAATCAAATAAGTTGGCAGGCCATTGGCAACCTAGACAATTTTAATTGGACTTAAAGAAAGGATATCCTCTCAAGATGAAAGTTTGAAATTCAGCTACTCCCTTTGCTGGGTCTGGTCTATCTGTCTGCCTGCTTGTCCATCTACCAAACACCAGGGAAGCATAAATGACCTCTGCCTATAGAACAGATTTTTCAACTTCTAGTAAGCATTCGTCCATTTCTACTGGTGTGTCATTCAATCACCCGGCATGCCAAAATTTCCTTTAACTTCCCCAACATGATTCCTGTAGAAAGGGAAGGTCTAGGTGGTCACATTTAAATACGTGGCTCTGCCCGTCCTGGGGGCAACTATTAGCAAAAGCAAAACCCAGACAGCTTTTCCTGGGCCTTCCTGTTGTTCAGTGGATTCTTTTTCTCTTGAGGGCTTGGATGTATGTGTACAGGGATGATGTCTGGAAAAGCTGAAAGGCCATGGAAATTGAGGCCAGCGTTGGCACCAAGGCAACTATAGGTCAGCAGGTCAAGCCATCCAATAGAGAGACTGAAGGAGACTTGGAGAATACTAGGATTGAAAGAATATATCATACAATAGAGACACAGTAAAGACAGGGAGACAGAGGGCCCACAGAGATTCAGGGGCAGCATGGTCAATCAGAGACATCTGGGTCTCCAGCAGCTTTCTGTGGCTTGATCCAGTTCCCATGAACCATATTTTCCCCATTTAGTGGCAAAACCTTCCCTCTTCGTGGACCTCTTTTTACTTGAAGCCACAGAAACAGCTGTTCCCATAACCAAACAAATTCTCATCAGAACACCATTTAAAGGATTCCTTCAAAATATATTAGATAAACTACTTTGCATCAGGACTTTGGAAAACAAGCAAAATATATGGTTGTTTTTGCAGAAGAGGAAAAAAATTTCAGGGCGTCCCGACCCAGAAAGATTCTAGAAACATGATATGCTATTGAAAACCAAAGGAAGATACTGTTTCTTCTCACTAGAAATCTGGAAATCCCTTGAGTTTCTGAAGAACACAAGGTAGCTGGGAATGATGGTGCATGCCTTTAAACCTAGCACTTGGGAGGCAGAGGCAGGTGGATCTCTGTGAGTTTGAGGCCAGCCTGGTCTATAATAGTGATTTCCAGGCTAGTCAGGGCTATATAGTGACACCCTGTCTTAAAGACCAAGGTAATATAATTGTTTATATTCCCCAAACTGAAAAGGTCTTGGAGATGATCTTGAAGTGAGTTCATTTCTCAGCATTAACACTTTGGCAATTACTTAAAAGAAAATTTTATCTCATCTGTGTTTCTCCCCTTGTGCCTAACCTTGCCTTCCTATCCGATTCTTAGGCTGTTACTCTCAACACTTCTTGTTCCCAGTTCTCATCTTTTAAACTTTACCACACTTAAATAAACTAAGCCAAGTTCTCAGTCCCCAGAAACGTAGGCAGCAATACGAAAGCAACTGCTGTAGACCTAGACTACTGCCAGAGTCTAACAAGTTAAACACCAGCTAAGAGAAAAAGAAAATTACACATGGCTTTTTTTTTAATACCATTAAGATGGTGGTATTGCAAATAAAATATTTATTTGATCTCAAACAAACAACATAAAGCAAACACATGAAGGAAATTTTTTTAACTGAATAATGTCATTCATTGGCTGACCAATGATCAATAGCTAAAATTTATTCACCTTTTCAGTGATGTCTCATTATAAAGTATATTTTGACCAATATTTAAAAATTAATAAACTCATTATGCTAACATTTCTAGAAGTATTGTTAACCTAGCAATAAGTCATCTTTATGAGGCTGTTTATTAAACTGGAAAGAAAGATGATACATTTAGGCTTCACTACTTGAAAAATACATTTGCTTCAGCACTGGGTGGCAATGAGGCAGAAGCAGCCTTTCCAGTCCTCACTTTCCCCCACCGAAAGCAATATGGAGTCAACACTGTCCACTTCCTTATGTAAACTCAGCTCCAAGAAAACATAACACATGAGTCCTGTGCAAGGCATTCCCGTCTCCAATATTTTACTGCAATACAGGTTATACCAGCTGCTTGTCACTAAACAGTAAGTGATCAATGAAGATGACAGTGCCCTCACTTATGCCATGAATTTCTACATAATCTTTTGTGCCCAAATGTGTCCATATAAAACCTTTGCACAGATAAATTAGTGTTAAGAATTGAAAATGCACAGCAACATCCACTAATCAAATACCCTTTCCATGTTCTGAAATCCTACAAGTATTTTCAAGGTTGGAAACTTAAAACACCCTGGCTACCCATGAAAATATGTGTGTTCAGCAGAACTGGCCATCTCATAGAAGCAGACCAAGCCTCTGGTGTCTTCGCTACTGCTTAGTCCTCTAACAAGGCGCAGGAGGAGACCACTGAGTGATAAAGTCAGGTGTTTACTAAATACTGTTCATTTCTACTATCCAGACTCAGCTCATGCAAGCCAATAGGTAAACCAGGAGTCTTTCTGAGCTCATTGTCCATTAGGAGTCTGGAACATTTTCGATTAATGCCTTCATTTTCCCTGTAGACTTCAATATATGTGGACGAAACAGTGCCGTCTCTGAGGTGGCCTCTGATTCTAGCTTTGGAATTCCTCTTTCAACTTCACCTTGGCTATTACTATTGCTTCAATATCGAGAAGCAAACTTCTTTTTCAGGGCCTCTGCTATGAGGGTAGCAGGGTCTGTAACGTCCACTGTCCTGGGTTTTATATCTTTCTCTGACCTCTTCACTGACCGGAGCTTCACACTGCTCATGTCTTTAAGGATCTCTGGCATATTTGGCATGTCAGGCTTCTTTGGGTTATTTTTAGCTGAAGTCTTTCCAGCATTCAGTTTTGCTCTCTTCATTCCTTAATCGAATCAATAGGAGACATACTTTGGTGGAGCCGGGGTGGAGGGGTGTGTGGTGGTGGAGGAGGAAGGGGAGGTGGTGGTGGTAGTGGAGGTGGTGCTATAGTAACAGATGTGGCAGAATCTAAGTTACCTGTACTGAGACTCTGTTGCTCCTGTAAGGTCACGATTTTGGCAATTTGAGCTCTAAGGGCAGCAAACTCATTCTCAAGAGCAGAGATTTTCTGCAGGGCTTCTTCATTTGCCAGTGTCTTCAGAGGAGGCTCTTCTTGAGGCAAGTTTGGTAAAGAGATATGCCTGCTTGGGGGCTTCTCAAAGCAAGGAAGGTCATCCTGAAGGGAAGCCTTGGACCTGACCTCTGCCCTGAGTCTTATTGAGCACTCTCCTCCTTCTGTGGCTACCCATCTGACATCAGCAAAAGATGCCACCACATCCTCTTCTGGGTGCTTAGGACTCCATTCTGTTGCATGGTTGGTAAGCTGAAACTGAACTCTTGGACACTGAATCAGAGATAAGTTAGTACCAATTTTTCTTACAATACTTCGAGATGAGACATATGGTTTTCCAGACCAAAGGACTGACTGCATACTGACTCCTACTTGCTGAAGAACCATCCTCACCAGGTGCTTAATCCAGCCAAGCATTTTGATGGCCAACTCACTACACATTTGCATTTCAAGTACTTCTGGCATACATAGTACCACATGGTCCATAAAGCACGCTCTGCTGCACGGCAGCCCACACCTTCGCCAGCTTCTCCATGAAGGAAATTTTAAAGAAAAATCTTTACCCAGTAATTCCACTTCTGTGTTATTTGCCAAAGAAAAATGAAAACAGAACCCCACTCAACTTGTATAAGAATTTGCAAAGTTTAGTGATTTTTTTTCCAATTTTTTTTATAATGCTTTTATGAATGTTTTGTGTATTTCAGATATCATTTCTCAGTTCAATTTAGGCATATTTCCCTTTCCTTTTCCCCCACCCCACTCCACCCCAGATCATGCATTCTGCCATAACTGTCCTGCATCTTTCTGTCAGTCTTTTTATGTTTAGGAATTCACATTTTCCTCCTGTAATTTTCTATCACTCTAAAATATGGACACATAATTTCCACCCATATACAGTAATTACAGAGTCTGAAAATAAGTGGTGGGTACTTTCGAGAGCCCATTGAGAGATTTACATTATAACAACATAGTTGCTTTCAGACAAGCAGAAATATAACAATCATGTTGTTCAGCTTGCCTTTCATCTGGGGAATTTGATGTTAGCATCCACAAATGAGGGAAACCATTCACCTTTTGTTTTTCTGGGACTGTGTTACTGCACTTAGCATAATGGCTTCAAGCTCCATCCATTTACCTGCAAAGTTCATGATGTCATCTTTCTTTACCGCTGAATAGTACTCCATTGTGTAGATGTACCACATTTTCGTCATCTACTCACCTGGTGAGGGGCATTTGGGTTGGTTCCAGCTCTTCACTATTGTGAAGAGAGCTGCAATAAACATAGATGTGTATATATCTTTTGCCGTAGGATGAGTCTTTTGGGTATATAACCAGGAGTGGTATGACTGGGTCAGGTGGTAGGCTTATTTTGAGTCTTTTAAGGGTTCTCCACACTGCTTTCCATAATAGTTGTACAAGTTTACATTCCCACCAGCAGTGGATGTGTGTTCCCCTTTCCCTGCAACCTCTCTAGCATTTGGTGTCTTTTGGGAGTGAGATGATATCTGAGAGTGGTTTTAATTTGCATTTCCTTAATTACTAATGATGTTGAACACTTTTTAAGATGTTTCTCAGCTCTTTAATTCCTCACTGGTGAAGTCTCTGTTCAGCTCTTTACTCCATCTTTTGAGTAGGTCATTTGTTTTCTTACTCCTTTGTTTTTTGAGTAGTCTATATTCTTGACGTTAATGCTCTGTCAGATGTATCACTGGTAAAGATTTCCTCCCACTCTGTGGGTTTTCTCTTCACTTCCTTGATTGTTTCTTTCACTGTACAGAAGGTTTTGAGTTTGATGAGGTCCCATTTGTGGACTGTTGACCTTATTTCCTGTGCAGCTGCTGTCTGATTTAGAAAGTCTTTTCCTACACCTATGTCTTGTAGGTTGTTGCCAAGTTTTTCTTCAGGGTTTTCAAGGCATCATCTTGATCTTTGATCCACTTGGAGCTTTATTTTGTACCAGGGTGAGAGGTAGGGGCTTAATTATTGCTTCTTTCTACCTAAATCATGATCCAATTTTGCTGGCACCATTGCTTGAAGATGCTAGTCTTATCCCCTCCATTGAGCTTTTTTTGCCCCTTCATCAACATGAGGGGCTGAAAATGTAAGAGCTCTAGTTTGGATCTTTCCAATTTTGTTCCATTGGTCAACAGCATGTTTTTTGTGCCAGTACCAGGCTGTCTTACTGAACTTTATAGCCCTGTAGCTATAGTTTAAGTCTGTATGAGATTCCCCCCTGTATTGCATTTTTCACGTCCGAGGGTTGCTGCTTAGCTATGTCGGATATTGTTTGTTGTTTCATATGAATTACATTTTTTTCCAAGTCTGTGAAGAATTCATGGGGATTTTGACTTGGGATTGCATTGTGAAGTTGCAGTAATCAATTTGGTAAAAAACATTTTTTACTATATTAATATTTCCCAATCCATGAGCATGGGAAGTCTTTCCATCACTTTGATTATATTTTCAATCTCTTATTTCAGGGGATTAAATTTTTTTTTGTAGTGGCTTTGTGTACTTTGTTAGGTTTATTCCCAGGGTATTTATATTTTTTGAGGCTATTGTGAGTGAGAAGTTCTTCTTATATTCCTTATCCTCTTGTTTATTTTGCTGTTGTAAAGAAATGGCTACTGATTTTTCTAGTTAATTTTTGTATCCTGCCACTTTACTGAAACTTCTTAATCATTTCTAGGAAGTTTTCTGTAGAGTTTTCGCATCCTTAGGTAAAATCATAATATCCCTGCAAAAATAGGGTCGCCTTAACCTTCCTTCTTTTCTGATTAGTACTCCTTATTCTTTCTCTTTGTCTTATTGCCCTAGCAAGTGTTTTCATAACGCACTTATTGAAGAGGACGTGGTGATAAGGGGCATCTTGCCAGGGTTCCTGCCTTTAGGGAAATGGTTCCAATTTTTTCCATTTAGGATGATGTTGCAGAGAGGTTTGCTATATATGGCTTTGATCTGGTTGAGAATGTTCCCTTCAGTCCAGTTTCCTCTAAGACTTTAAACATGAAGGGATACTGGATCTTGTAAAAGGCTTTCTCTGCATTGGTATTGAGTGATCCCGTAGTTTTTGTCCTTTCAGTCCATTTATGTGTTTTGATTGATTTTATTGATTTTGTATGTTGAACCATCCCTGCATTATGGTTTGAATCCAACTTGATTTCATGATGGATTGATCTTTTTGATTGTGATGTTTCTTTCTCATGATACTATTGATTTGGAGTTGCTCTTTTTTTTTTTTTTTTTTTTTTTTGTTAACTGCTTTTTTAGTTGTTTTATGTATTTTGTGTTATCTTTTTGAAACAGAAACCAGTGGGCTTATGTTTGTATTGACCGGATTTTTGATTGGATTTGTAATTTTGATGATTTATGTAATATTCTTTGTCTTCTATTTCTGTATTTCTGCTAATTTTTGCTATTATTTCTTCCTGTCTGTTTGGGTTTAGGTTTCAGTTTGTCTTTGTTGTCTCTCAAGTGTTCTTTAGTCTATAGGTTAGATTTTTCTCTTCCCTTTCTGTTTTTTTTTTTTTTTTTAATTTTATTTATTTTTATTTTTATGTGTATGAATGATGAAATGTATTGTCTGCATGCAGGTTCTGCGCACCTGTGTGTGCGATTGCCGCGTGGTCAGAAGAGGTCCGGATTTTCCCTGGACACTTGGAGTTTCTCCTGGAACCGATGTCAAGACGGTTCTCAGCCGCCATGTGGGTGCTGGGATCGAACCCGGGGGTCTCCTCTGCAAGAGCGGTCGTCCTCGGCTCTTAACCGCTAGGCCACCTCACCAGCCCCTTTCTGTTTTTTTGATGTGGGCACTTAGGGCTATAAATTTCCCTCTCAAGACTGCTTTTAAAGTATCCCACAGGTTTTGTTGTGTTGTATTGTCTTTTTCATTCTGTTCCATGATCATGTTGAGGAATGTTCCTTTCAGACCTCGTCCATCTAGGACTTTAAACATGAAGTGATGCTGGATCTTGTCAAAGGCTTTTTCTGCATGAATTGAGATGATCATGTGGTTTTTGTCTTTCAGTACATTTATGCGTTTTATGATATTTATTGATTGATGTATGTTGAACCATCCCCACATCTCTGGTATGAATCCAACTTGATCATGATGGATGATCTTTTTGATGTGGGTTTGTATGTGATTTGCAAGTATTTTGTTGAGAATTTTTGCATCTACGTTCATTAGTGAGATGGGTCTATAGCTTTCTTTTTTGCTTGTATCTTTGCCTGGTTTTGGTATTAGAGTGATACTGGATTCATAGAAGGAGTTTGGTAGAATTCCCTCTGTTCCAAACAGTTTGAGTAACAATGGTTTTAGGACCTCTTCAAATGTTTTATAGAATTCTGTTGTGAAACCATCTGGACCGGGGCTTTTTTTTTTTAGCTTGGAGGTTTGTAATTACATCTTCAATTTCATCAAATATTATGGGTCTGTTTAAGCTGTCAATCTCTTCTTGGTTAAGCTTTGTTGGTTCCCAGGATTTCAGATATTCATTCATTTCTCTAAAACCTTCTAAAAATACAAAACAAAGTCTCACGTAGCCCAGTTTGGCTTTGAACTTCCTATGTTGCCAAGGATAATCTTAAATTCTGAGACTTTCCTGCCTCTACCTCCTGAGTGCTGGAGGCATGTACCACTACTCCTAGTCTATGGAGAACACTGGGAGGCAAACCCAGGTATATTGTACATGCACCCTACCAAACATGCTGAATTCCCAGCCTATAATATCTTTTAAAATAGCTCTGTGTAGGGGCTGGAGAAATGGCTCAGTAGTTAAGAGCACTGACAGTTCTTTCAGAGTACCTGGGTTCAGTTCCCAGGACCTGCATGGAAGCTAAGGACCAATTGTAACCACAGTTATAGGGGATACAACACCCTCTTCTGGCCTCCATGGGCATTGAACATATTGGTGCACTCATACACATAAAATGTAAATAAATAAAAATCAAAGAAATGGTTCTGCAGACATAGTACTTTCTATGTAAACATTAAGCTTAAGCTAATCAAAATTCAAAATGATCTCTCCTACAAGCATGGTTAAATGTTTTCTACAGCTTTCAAAAGAATAGGAATGACAAAATGAAATGGGCCAGAGAGAGGAGACATGGGCCGAGGGGAGATGGAGGCAGGAGTCACACCATAGCTCTCCCATCCCCATCCTTGGAATAATTAGTGGATAAATTATTTTTGTCAGACATTTGTCCCCTAGAGCCAAATTATTTTGAGAGATGTTTAAATATACTTCAAAGCCATTTTGTTTTCAAGTCCCTATGATGTGTTAATATCAGATCTTTCAAGTACATTCTCAGACTTGAATCTAAAGTTACTTTTTTAGCATCTGAGAATAGATATTGAACTCACATGTGCTGTGTTTATGATGGTAGCAGGACATGTCAAGACATAAAAAGAATTATTTCCCTCATTAGAGGAGACCAGACAGAGAACTGTCTTCTTAAATAGAGTACTAATATTTTTTTCCTTTGATGGAAACTTATATTGTAGGAAAATTCAGATTGTTAAGATTTAGCTTCTTTTCTTTTTATTTTTCTCTTCTTAGATCAGTTCTGCCAAAGGCAATGTGGGAATTTGCTCTTCACCTCTGTAGAGGACGTTATGTGGATAATTTCAGGTAAGGATAAAAAAAGACTTTTCATTGTTTCATACATAATAGTTTGTCAGAAAAAAGCATATTATAATATCTTTAAAAATAATTTAAAATGAGAATCATCTCTGGTGAATTTCTCTTAGCGGCAGGGGAAGGATATTAAATTGTCTGCCACAAATAAAGGACGCTCTTTCATGTGAGTTACAACAAGTTTCCCTCAAAGGGATTGAACCAAAATTCATAAAAGTCAGAATTTCCCTTAGTCCTACTGAATCCTTTATCCTGAGGGTTCTGAGCCTTCTTTTTTTCTGAGACAGGGTCTCCCTGTAGCCCCAGCTGGCCTGGAACTCACTCCGTAGACTAGGTTGGCCTTGAACTCACAGAGATCTGCCTGCCTCTGCCTCCTGAGTGCTAGGATTAAAGGCAGGCTAGAAAACAACAAAGCAAATGAATTAGCAAACAAAAATGCTAAAAGTTTATTTAAGAATAATTTTTGTTAATTGAGAGTTTCATACAATGTGTTTTGATCATGTGTCCTTTCCCATAACTCCTCCCAGATCTACCCTACATCCCTATCCACCTGTTAGGAGCATAGTTAGCATGTAGAAGTTGTGCGAATTAGAAGTAGTTAGGATTAAACTAACAGTAGATAATGTGTAAAATGCTATAACTTTAAAGAAAAATTAGCAAATGTTAAACTTAGCTCAGCAAGAGCCCTGTTCCAGCTCAGGGCTGCTTTAGAGATAAGCACTCAGCACTAGGCCGGCCACAAAGGGGCTCAGCAGAGTCCAAAGACTGACCTTACTCAATTGATTAGGTAACTAAAGGTGGTATGAACACAAGGACATGATAACCAATCCTGGGCCCCCTGCCTTGAGCAAGGTGTGACCCCAGAGAAGAAAGATATCCGCCTGCCATGCAGGGGGACCCTGGGCACAAACCTGAGATTAGCACCTGAGACTCAGGTACCCCACATGCCCAGATGCGGACTATTTAAGCCAGGGAGTGCAAATGGTCAGCGCTCACACCCCACTCCCGAGGACCCCCGCTGAGTGAGACACAGGAACTGCAGCTAAGAACACCCCTTCTGCTTCCTTGATGTTTGGTTCGCCTGAAGGACATCCTGATTCTGTGGGCCCCTGACTGCCTGGACTGGCTCGACTGGAAGCTGCCCCAGCACCAGACCGAGAGATCCGCTTGAGCCAATCATCCGGCTTCTTGAAACTCCCTGGTGTGCTGGAGAGATGGCCTAGCGGTTAAGAGCGCCGACTGCCCTTGCAGAGGACCCGGGGTTCTATCCCCAGCACCCATATGGCGGCTGAGAACCGTCTTTAACTCCAGTTCCAGGGGAATCCGACGCCCTCTCTGACCTCCGCAGCATTGCATGACACGGGTGCACAAACATACATGTAGACAGTACATTCATACACACACACACACACACACACACACAAAAATAAATAAATAAATAAAAAAAAAGAAACTCCCTGGTGAGGACGATGTCCATTGCTTCCAAGGGGCTAAGAGATGCCTTAGGTGAGTGGCTTTGGGGGAGTAGGCCAGTCCAGGATAGGATTAGGATTTTTAGAACTATAAAAGTAGGATTTGAGACCTGTGCGGAATTAATAAAATTAAATTTCATTATATATTTGTGTCCTGGATTCCTTCGAGCTTAGCCTAGGCTAGTCCATACTCACCGCACCACCTAGCTTCATGTTCTTTGCCAGATCATGCTTTCCAGATGCTTTTGGGTGTTGGGAGCTGCCCCAACCAACCAGGGCTGCACCTTAAAGAAAACCCGTTCTTCTTCCCCTAGAAGCTATCAGTTGCCAATAGTTGTTCAACTAGGGGTGACTTCTCGCCCCCACCCCCCCACTCCATTCTGGGATTTGGTCTGAGTTGAGCTTGCACATGGTCGTGTGTCCTGTCACAGCTGCTGTGAGTTCACACAGCAGCGGCCATGCTGTCTGGAGAACACTGTTTCCTTGTGGTCATCCTGCACTCTGGCTCTCAGAATCTGTCCACTGTCTTGCCTGTGAGGATCTGAGCCTTGTGGGCAGGTGTGTCCCATTTAGGGCTGCACATTCTATAGTCTCTTACTCTCTGCTCATGCACCAGTTCTGGGGCTCTATGATAATACACCTTCTACTGCAAGAAGCTTCTCTGATGTGGGTTGAGAATTTACTAATGTATGGGCATAGCAATAAGCCATTATGAGTATTTATTTATTTATTTATTTATTTATTTATTTAATTATTTATTTATCTTTTGAGATATTGTAGCCTGGAACTCACTATGTAGACCACGTTGGATTGCATTTGCCTCCTGAGGGCTGGGATTAAAGGCATACACCATCATGCTTCAGAAAAGTCATTTTATTTATTTATTATTATTATTTTGTTGTTTTGAGAGAGGGTTTCCTGTGGCCCCAGCTGGCTATGTAGACCAGGCTGGCGTTGAATTCACAGAGATCTGCCTGCCTCTGTCTCCTAAGTGCTGGGATTAAAGGTGTGTGGCACCACACCGGGCTGGAAAAAGTCATTTTAATACTAGGTGCATTAGTAGAAAATTAGAAACAGGTTTTCTACTAGAGCCCATAACCCACATAACCACAGGTTCTTGGCCCCAATAGTGGTGTAGGTGTGGGTTCTGTTTCATGGAGTTGGCCTTGAATCCAATCAGAAGGTGTCCCATAACATTTGTGACATTATTACACTAGTGGGCATATCTTTCCAGGCCTGTCATTATTGTAGTTCATAGGATTTTAAGGCTAAGTAAGACTGATGATTACCTTTCTCCTCTGGTAGTGTGCACAGCACCTTCTGGCATGCTGAAAGTTAGAGAGTAGGGAATGTCAGTACTTGCTTCTCCATGTGCTAGGACTCATCTGTGTCATCTTCAGCAATAGGGTCTTACCATCAAGTTCTGGAGGTGACCAAAGCAGTGACAATAGCCTTGGTTAGAGGACTGTTGGATCCCACTGGCCGACAACTAGAAGAGAGCTAACTTATTCCTGCTCTCTCTCTGTCTCTCTCTCTCTATATATATATACATACACATATATATATAGATACACACACATATATATGTATATATGTATATATATGTATATATATAAAGTTTCTACAATAGTAGGTTTCCACATGGGTTTTCAAAATGTCTTTACTATTAGTTATCCTTTCTTTCTCACGTTCCCCCTGTTTCCTACCCACCCATCTCCACCCAATTTCGTCCTTCCTGTACCCTCATTCCTCTTTCTTCCTTTATATCACTGCATTCTATCTCCCTTCCCTTAAAAGATTAATTCTATTCCATTGATCAGTGTGTGTATTTTTATGCCAGTACCATGCTATTTTCATTACTATAGCTCTGTAGTATAAATGATAATCTAGCATGGAAACTCATTTTTTTCAACTTTCTTCTTTATTCTTTGTTCAGTCTTTGTCTACCTCTGCAGTCCCTATCCAGCCGCTTACTTCAGGCCTTTGTGGATCTCTGGCTGAGATCTCCACAACTCCTAGCTCGTCTCTCTGCCCCTACCATTGTCTCTGTCATTAGCACAACTCCTGTCTACAATTCTCTTGAAGCGATCCCCTGGAAACGCATGCAATCCTGTTTTCCTACATGAATACTCGTACTGGCTTTCTTTGTGAGGAAATGAATTTCAAGCTTAATTTTACATACTAAGGCTCATACTCTGTCCTTTAACAGTTTCTATTTTTCAACCTTATCTTCATGCCCCCACCCACACTCTGCACCAGAAGCAGCCTGCTTAACCAGGAGTCCAGCAGGTGCTTTAGTCTCCCTTGGTCAGCATCAGCTATTCCTCCCTACCCCACTACCCTTAAAGAAACTCCTCTTCTGGACTGCACCAGGGCTAAATCTCCATCAGAACTGACTGCTTCCTTCCTCTAGGGCTTTCCTAGATTCTGGAGAGATTTTGGCAGTGATTGTCATGTTTTATTGTCTTTTTTCACATGCTCTTTTTTTGACAACAGACACAATTGAGGTTAAGACTACATCTTATCTCACAAGTTTCTTGGTGCATATCATGTGCTTGACCTTTATGAAAAGAAGGAGGGAATGGAAAGACCTGAGATGGAGTCACAAGCCTTCCAGATGTGAGAATGTTGACAAACCACATAATCTTTTAGAGTTTAAGTTTACTCAGCTGTAAAATTATACTGATATTCTTCCCATCCCTTAGAACAAAAACTCTGTCTATGAAGGCCCTCAGTTCCAGCCTGGGCACCTTTCTTCTGGGGCTGCATTTTATGATGTTGTTCCCACCCTCCTGGTTCTCCAGAGGCACCTGCCTTGTGAACAGTTCCCAGTCAGCACCAGGCTGCTTCCAGTCCCCACTGTCCTCACCCACTCCTGTACACACTGGTGCTGCCCCAGACTTTTCAGGGCTGCCTGCTTCTGATCAAAGGCTACCTCTTCAGAGAGGCCCAGGCTGACTCTCCTCTACAGGAGGGCTCTCCTGAGGTGCCTGGTTTCTGGGGTTTTGTTGTTCATATGTGTATGGTCTCATGTATCCCAGTCTGGCCTTGAACTTACCATATAGCCAGTGTAGTCCAAGATTATTTGCTACTTTTCTGTTGCTGATAAAACACCACCACCAAGGCAATTTATAGAAGGAAGAGTTTATTTGGGCTTAAGCTTCTAGAGAGAGGATCCTTTCTAGAGTGGCCCTAGACTTAGAAGTATTAGAGACTGATTGCTACTGGGCAAGGGAGAATGTGCCTTACTTATGATCTCTAGATGGCCTGACTAGACTCCAGTGGATGAGCTCGCATTGAAGGACATCTGCATATAAATGCTTAACTGGATAGAACTTAACATGTATGATGGGATACATGAGGTCCGGTGGGGGGTTGGGGGACATCGATGGAGTAGGGGGTCTAAATTTGATTAAGAACTGTTGTATGAAATTACAAAAAAAATAAATTAAGCTTCACTCACCCAGGCCTCAGGGACCATTGCAGAAGTGGGGGGGGGGATGGAATGATTGTAAGAGCCAGGGAGGAGGTGCATGTCCATATGGAAACAGAATCACACAAGGTCTGAGGACCCTGTTGCATATGAACCTACAATGGTGTTGTCAGCACCCGCAAGACCCATGCCAACTCAGACAAAACCTAGCACAGAACTATGGAAATGATCACATGAGTGAAGGTAATTAAGAGTCCCAGGTTGCTGCCTGAGGTTTCTTCTTTATGGTGTCCAAAGGAAGGAGGGGCAAATTACTAAAGTTATAGAGTTGTTCTCTATTTTCATTGATAGATTGTTATATAACCATTTTTTCTGCTGTGCATGTCCTGTCCCATAAAGCATCTCATTTTAATCAAATTCATCACCAATTATGCATAGGCATAAGATAGTAGAGCATTTTGTCTAAAAGTTTGTTTGTGGGGATATAGTTGGCCTTATTGCATGTGCACCCTCAACCAGTCCAAGATGGATCAGCTTTTCTACTCTCATAAGCAGAGTGTGACTGACTACTGTCTGTCTAAGTTTGATGCTTGTTAAGGGTAGAATAAACTTATTGTTCAGAGTGGAATGTCCATGCATTTTGATAGAAGTGGGTGTCCTAGATTGCCAAAAGTTTTCTAGGTGCATTGTTTGGAGAGAGGGGTATGTATAATATGGACAAGTAAGGGTCCTCGGCTGCCAAGAGTACTGTTAGAAGAGAAATTTGTGAATATCCCCCCAAAGTAGAATCCTAGGTTGTTAAACTATTCACTTGCCTGTCTGTATCACACATACACAGACCTCCAGTAAAACACATATAGTAAACACACACACACACACACACACACACACACACACAGCAAGCTTAGCAAGCTTACAAATTCTTCAAGATTCTAAATTGCTTTATAAATTGCTACAAAATAATATTCAGTCTGACACTTGACTTTATCACCATTGACTCTGAATAAGTTTTGAGATTTTGAGTATGATTCTAAAGGATAAAAAATTTCCATCTCCTAAAACATGAAATTTGTAGATGCTGAGGATATATCCCAGGGATGGTGACATTTCCACAGAGAACAACCAGATTGTTCCTTTCTCCAACACAAAATTTTGAGCAATTGCAACTTTCTTAAAAATAACTAATTATCTAAAGTGCATCTCTTTGACTCAGTGGTTAAGAGCACTTGGTGCTCTTCTAGAGGATTCAGGTTCATTGCTTGTAACCCAACAAGAATGCCATACTGGAGGACCCAAGGGTTAGAGAGATGAGGTCACCTGTCAAGGTAACACAGCCACTCAGTGCGAGTTGGCTTGAATTTGAGTTAAATCCAGTGGCTGGACTTTTTTTTTTGGCCAATGGCATTGTGCTGGATAGCTTTAGTGTCAACTTGACACACCTGGGTTGAGGGAGCCTCAATTGGGGAATTGGCTCCATTGGATTGGCCTGTGGCCACATCTGTGGAGTATTGTCTTGATGGTCGAGCAGTGTGGGAGGGCCCAGTCCACAATGAGTGGTGCCACCCTGGGCAGGTTGTTGTGTACAGTATAAGAGGGCAGGCTGGGCATGAGCCAGGGGAGCAAGCCAGTGAGCAGTACTCCTCCCTGGCTTGTGCTTCAGCTACTGCCTCCAGGTTCCTGCCCTGAGTTCCTGCCTTGGGTTTCCTGAGTGATGAACTACAACCCAGGAGATGTGAGCTGAATAAACCCCCCCAAAAAAAAATAAAGTGCATCTCTTGTTAAAGGGATACACCATTCATTTAATGGTTTGTTTAGGTGACTGTCATACATTGAAAACAGAAGAAATTCCAAAGGGTCAGAAAATACTTAAATCCTTGACACTATTTCTGTGCGATGGTTAAGGACTGTGTGTTTTTTCAGTTTCACATGTAGAGAGAATGGGGAGTCTCCAAAGAGCAAAGGTGTGTCTCTTCAATAGCAAGCCAGTCCTGTATCAACACAGACTTTGCTGTGCCTGTTTCCTCAATAGAGCACTTTCCTTTACACGCGAGACTGTCTGTGCATCCTCTGTATTCCATGTTTCGGTTGTAGATTCTCTAAAGACTTGATGACAAGGCAGTGACAGAAGGTTGGGGAGATGCATACTAGATTGGAATCAAAAGAATTGTTTAGGAACCTGGGTGTAGATCAAGTGAGGGAGGGCCTTGGAAAGTACTGGCATGGGCTCTGCCACCCAGCTGGCCCTCAAAAGCTGGTTTTGAATTTTAAATGTTAAAGTTAAAGCTATAAAAGTCAAGCCCTACTGAATTTTATATATATGGTTTAATAATGGGATAAAAATGCTTGCATGAAGAGGTCAGCTTTTAATAACCCCAAATGGTGAATCTCCTAATTCTTAATAAAAAAGTGTAAAAAAGATGAAAGAATCTAGCCTATAATTATTCTGTCAGGTTATGAGCGATAAGCAGGTGATTTTAGGATGTTCTACAACTACATTTTAAACCATAGATTGCGTTTAGTAAGGATAGTAACTTTTTTAGCTGTTTCCTTGGCAGGCTGATTTTCTTCATATAGAAATGTTTAATTCATCACAAATTGTTTTGAATAGGTAAGCTCACTTTTCTTTGTTTCCATTTGTCTGTAGTCCTCTGTAGTATGATAAAGTGTGCACATGTTCATATGTGTGTGGGCGCTCCCCTGCATTCTCTCTTATTCCTCAGTAATGCAAATTAAAGGCAATTAGGTATAATGAGTCACCTCTTGCTCATACTTTATGTTTCAGGGGGAAACACCTTTGTACTTTTTTTCTCTTTGGAGAAATATATTAGCATTCTTAAATGCTCTGGCCTCACACATTCCCATTCTCTCTCTCTTTTTGCAGGTAAACTTTGTAGTCTTGCCAAGGTTTTCTAATATCTGCATGTCAAACACAGATTACAAGCCCCCTGGGCTGGATTCACACTGGCCTCTTGGCTTTTTACAAAACCTTACATAGCCTTGTCACCAGCTTGATGTTAAAGCAAATAGTGCTAGCGTCCTTTGCAAGGCCTTTGCACAGAAGACCAAGGAAATTCAACCACAATAAACATGCTGAGAATAAAATCAGGTGCTGCTGCAATTATTAGGTCAGAGGCAGGTAAGTGCAATTATTTCTTTACTGAACAAAGACAGGTAGAGAGTAGCTGGCTCTGCAACAAGGGGCCAAGGCGCCAAGGTGCCAGGGCTAGGATGTTCCATCTATAAGCCCACCTGCATCCAACACCCAAGATGCCCAGGGCTAGGATGTTCCATCTGCAAGCCCACCTCTATCCAACACCCAAGGTGCCCGGGGCTAGGATGTTCAATCTACAAGCCCACCTGCATGTAACACCCACATATTACCTCCTATATGGTTTCCCCCTAGGTTATTCTTTCTTATTGTTTTTAAAAAGTGCAATTAAATTGGTTGCAGTTTTCCCCCTTTCACATCCTTCTTTCTTTGTTTATAGGCAAGGGCAGTAAATTAAGCAAATCTAAGGCTTTAATGCTCAAAATCACCTTGGATAATTGGCTTAAGGGGTTGAGGCATGCTTTCTTCTCTGTCTCTTAGTGTTAATGCTATTTCTCCTCAGAGGGTACATCTGTCAATAATTGATGGTACTTTCTTGGGTAAATGAGCTACTTCTTGTGACATTATAAATCATATTTGGAATCAAGTTTATTTTCAAGCTGGTTTTAAAGTCCTGATGCTGTGCTAACTGAATAGAAAATACTAAATGTTTGTGGGAGTCATGCAAGCTTTCAAGTGCTGATGGCGTGAGCTGGACTTAAGAAAACAAATGGAACTTATGCCCTCTGAGGAATCAGGAACACATTTGTTTTCACAGAAGCATGTAGATTTGGGAAGGAAGTCCTTGAGTTTCCACTGTGTGCCAAGCACTATAGTCCAAGGCTCACTTGGGGCATCTGGATCACCATCAACTCACCTGGCAGGTGTCACTGCCACTCATCTGTAGCTCCAGAAACAGAAGCTCAGAAAGGTTGACACCTATTCAAGGCATGCAGTGGGCAATTTATAGACTTGGAGTTGGGATGAGTTGGATTATGGAGTCCTTGCTATTCTCATTCTACTCAAAATCAGATGTCTCCTGATACCTGGCCTTCATTCTGGGGTTGGTAATGTTCTTCATGCACTTGGTATGAGTCAGAACCACTTCCTGTTCTCTCAGCTGTGTTCCAGTCAAATTGGTTCTGCTTTGATCTGTTTTGTATAAAGGGCTTGAATTAGAATTTTGATAGTAAGGTTCTACAGTTAAGAGAAATCTGAAAACCACAGCTATGTGAGAATAAAGGTCTGTCTTGTAAAATAGAAATATTAGAATATGTAAGAACTGAACTGAAATGTTAAAAAAGGTGTAAAGGAGATGCACTGCTCCTTTTTCTGCTTCCAAAGACTTAGCCAGAGGGTGCAGGCCGGCTCCTGGGGCACAGGAACCCGGAAGTCACTCCAGGCAGGTAGATTGTCTCCTGGGCTGCTGGAAAAGGGTCCCAATTCTGAACCCTTTTGTAGGGGGTGGCTGTCTGGGCGGGAGCCACCCTTCGCCTTTGCAGCTGGTGACTGGTGGGTCGGGTTTGGCACCTCTGTGGCTTTGTGTAGGCCAGATCCTGAGGCACAGGAACCCGAGGTTGTTCCAGGCAGGTACCGGGGCATGGGCAAAGTCAGGCATATATTCCTCCCCCCCCCCAGAGTATCCAAGTGGACTTTTTTTGGAGAACCTTCAGAACAGGAAGATAAGAGTGACTTAGGCTTCCAATATCCAATATATAAACAAAATTGAAATCCTGAACCCTAGACAAGTCAATACTCCATAAACAAGGAGGAGGAAAGAAAAAAAAAAGCATTGGAAGGAGGCCAGAAAAACCATGCACTAACATAGTGAAAAGACATTTTTTATTTGAATCACAAAATTGAAACCCACATGCCAGGGACACAACGAAGGTACAACAAGGGAAAGGCACAGGATAATTCTGCACCAGGCTCTACCAAACCTGTAGGAGATAGCTACAATGGGATCCCCCTGGAGATGACCCAAGGAACATATCTTAGAGGAATAATTGCAGACCTATGCAGAGAAATTAAAGAAAATAAAGAAGAATTCAGAGAACTAAAGAGTGAGAATGAAAAACTCAAAAAGGACCTATAGGGATGCAATGACAAACTTCAGAAAGAACTAAAGGAACAGATTGACAAACTCCAGAAAGAACTAGAGGGAGAAAAAAAAACAAACTCCGAAAGGAAGTAGAACACTAAAAAGGAAGCCAACCAACAAAACAAGGAGCACCAAGAAAGAGATTGAGAAGAAGCCAAAAAGAAATGGAAAGACTAAAGAAAACAGGTGAATGAAAAAGGAATAGAAACACTCTCCAATCAGGAGAAGAAATGAAGGAAAGCACCAGAAAAGTAGAATGGAGGAATCAGAAAATAGAATATCAGATTGGAGGATAACNAGAAGGTTGGGGAGATGCATACTAGATTGGAATCAAAAGAATTGTTTAGGAACCTGGGTGTAGATCAAGTGAGGGAGGGCCTTGGAAAGTACTGGCATGGGCTCTGCCACCCAGCTGGCCCTCAAAAGCTGGTTTTGAATTTTAAATGTTAAAGTTAAAGCTATAAAAGTCAAGCCCTACTGAATTTTATATATATGGTTTAATAATGGGATAAAAATGCTTGCATGAAGAGGTCAGCTTTTAATAACCCCAAATGGTGAATCTCCTAATTCTTAATAAAAAAGTGTAAAAAAGATGAAAGAATCTAGCCTATAATTATTCTGTCAGGTTATGAGCGATAAGCAGGTGATTTTAGGATGTTCTACAACTACATTTTAAACCATAGATTGCGTTTAGTAAGGATAGTAACTTTTTTAGCTGTTTCCTTGGCAGGCTGATTTTCTTCATATAGAAATGTTTAATTCATCACAAATTGTTTTGAATAGGTAAGCTCACTTTTCTTTGTTTCCATTTGTCTGTAGTCCTCTGTAGTATGATAAAGTGTGCACATGTTCATATGTGTGTGGGCGCTCCCCTGCATTCTCTCTTATTCCTCAGTAATGCAAATTAAAGGCAATTAGGTATAATGAGTCACCTCTTGCTCATACTTTATGTTTCAGGGGGAAACACCTTTGTACTTTTTTTCTCTTTGGAGAAATATATTAGCATTCTTAAATGCTCTGGCCTCACACATTCCCATTCTCTCTCTCTTTTTGCAGGTAAACTTTGTAGTCTTGCCAAGGTTTTCTAATATCTGCATGTCAAACACAGATTACAAGCCCCCTGGGCTGGATTCACACTGGCCTCTTGGCTTTTTACAAAACCTTACATAGCCTTGTCACCAGCTTGATGTTAAAGCAAATAGTGCTAGCGTCCTTTGCAAGGCCTTTGCACAGAAGACCAAGGAAATTCAACCACAATAAACATGCTGAGAATAAAATCAGGTGCTGCTGCAATTATTAGGTCAGAGGCAGGTAAGTGCAATTATTTCTTTACTGAACAAAGACAGGTAGAGAGTAGCTGGCTCTGCAACAAGGGGCCAAGGCGCCAAGGTGCCAGGGCTAGGATGTTCCATCTATAAGCCCACCTGCATCCAACACCAAGATGCCCAGGGCTAGGACGTTCCATCTGCAAGCCCACCTCCATCCAACACCCAAGGTGCCCAGGGCTAGAATGTTCAACCTACAAGCCCACCTGCATGTAACACCCACATATTACCTCCTATATGGTTTCCCCCTAGGTTATTCTTTCTTATTGTTTTTAAAAAGTGCAATTAAATTGGTTGCAGTCTTCCCCCTTTCACATCCTTCTTTCTTTGTTTATAGGCAAGGGCAGTAAATTAAGCAAATCTAAGGCTTTAATGCTCAAAATCACCTTGGATAATTGGCTTAAGGGGTTGAGGCATGCTTTCTTCTCTGTCTCTTAGTGTTAATGCTATTTCTCCTCAGAGGGTACATCTGTCAATAATTGATGGTACTTTCTTGGGTAAATGAGTTTCTTGTGACATTATAAATCATATTTGGAATCAAGTTTATTTTCAAGCTGGTTTTAAAGTCCTGATGCTGTGCTAACTGAATAGAAAATACTAAATGTTTGTGGGAGTCATGCAAGCTTTCAAGTGCTGATGGCGTGAGCTGGACTTAAGAAAACAAATGGAACTTATGCCCTCTGAGGAATCAGGAACACATTTGTTTTCACAGAAGCATGTAGATTTGGGAAGGAAGTCCTTGAGTTTCCACTGTGTGCCAAGCACTATAGTCCAAGGCTCACTTGGGGCATCTGGATCACCATCAACTCACCTGGCAGGTGTCACTGCCACTCATCTGTAGCTCCAGAAACAGAAGCTCAGAAAGGTTGACACCTATTCAAGGCATGCAGTGGGCAATTTATAGACTTGGAGTTGGGATGAGTTGGATTATGGAGTCCTTGCTATTCTCATTCTACTCAAAATCAGATGTCTCCTGATACCTGGCCTTCATTCTGGGGTTGGTAATGTTCTTCATGCACTTGGTATGAGTCAGAACCACTTCCTGTTCTCTCAGCTGTGTTCCAGTCAAATTGGTTCTGCTTTGATCTGTTTTGTATAAAGGGCTTGAATTAGAATTTTGATAGTAAGGTTCTACAGTTAAGAGAAATCTGAAAACCACAGCTATGTGAGAATAAAGGTCTGTCTTGTAAAATAGAAATATTAGAATATGTAAGAACTGAACTGAAATGTTAAAAAAGGTGTAAAGGAGATGCACTGCTCCTTTTTCTGCTTCCAAAGACTTAGCCAGAGGGTGCAGGCCGGCTCCTGGGGCACAGGAACCCGGAAGTCACTCCAGGCAGGTAGATTGTCTCCTGGGCTGCTGGAAAAGGGTCCCAATTCTGAACCCTTTTGTAGGGGGTGGCTGTCTGGGCGGGAGCCACCCTTCGCCTTTGCAGCCGGTGACTGGTGGGTCGGGTTTGGCACCTCTGTGTCTTTGTGTAGGCCAGATCCTGAGGCACAGGAACCCGAGGTTGTTCCAGGCAGGTACCGGGGCATGGGCAAAGTCAGGCATATATTCCTCCCCCACCCAGAGTATCCAAGTGGACTTTTTTTGGAGAACCTTCAGAACAGGAAGATAAGAGTGACTTAGGCTTCCAATATCCAATATATAAACAAAATTGAAATCCTGAAACCTAGACAAGTCAATACTCCATAAACAAGGAGGAGGAAAGAAAAAAAAAA
>VZQC01013763.1:2234576-2294041 GCA_009823505.1 Rhizomys pruinosus | reverse complement strand
TGCAGCAGTGGCAGCCATATGTCTGTATATCCCAAATTTAATTGGCTATTAGCTCTCTTCTTGGAGGAATAACCCACGGCTGATGCCACAAGCTTACATCTTCTAGTGGTTAGGAGATGTTATAAGCCACAGTAAGACCTTCTCATCTTTTACAGAAAAAATGTAATTCATGGATTAGCATACCATCCAAACATCTGTGTCTATACCAAAGTAACCTACCATAATAATTAGTACTGTTTAAATATCTATATATCTAGTTGCTTGTGTTTCATTAGTAGGATTGCAAGGTTATTCCTGGACAAACTGTCAGCCCATGAAAGGAAACAGCCAGAACTGATCAGAGTCCAAAATGACATCTCCAGAGAAAGTAGACTGTTTTGCTTCTCTTCCACCTGTGCCCCTTTTCTAAGCCTAGGGAACAATCTGCAGAAGAGGGGGTGTGGTAGAATGTAAGGGCTGTGATTGGGGTGAATGGTGAAGCTACAGCAATATAGACTGGACACTGATTTGATCAACTTGAATGTACATACAAGCCCCCCCCCAGCTGGATGCTTGGACCCTTGGACTGTGTGGGTTTGGGCACAACTGCTTGCAAATTGGTTTTATATGAAGGATGCTTGTACTCACAACTTATTACTTATTGTTGAAAAAATGAAATAGGGCTGGAGAGATGGCCTAGTGGTTAAGAGCGCCGACTGCTCTTGCAGAGGACCCGGGTTCGATCCCCAGCACCCACATGGTGGCCGAGAGCCATCTGAAACTCCAATTCCAGGAGAACTCCAGTTCCAGGGGAGTCCGACACCCTCTTCTGACCTCTGCATCGTTGCACGTCACGGGTGCACAGACTTGCATGCAGACAATACATTCATACACATACGGAAATAAATAAAAAAATAAAAAAATGAAAAAAAGAAAGTATTAAAAAAAGAAGATAGTCTGAAAACTGAAAGAGCATTATTAAAAAATAAAGCTATTCCTGCATTTTCTAGTTTTTAGGAAGTTAGAGAATCATCAGTAATTTATCTGAACATCATAGTTACAGTTTCAAAGGCAAAGTGGTAAGAGTTTAGGCTATTTTAACAAGGGACAGATGGGGATGTAAAAGGCATAAAACCATTTTTAAAAGCTCATTCAGAACAATTACTTTGGAGATAATGGTTTATTAAGTTCATAACATGTGCCCTTGAGTTTTAGTTATGCACAATACTGGCTGCTGCTCATTTTTAAACTTTCAAATCAAAAATATAATATAAATCACTTTGCCTTTTTCTCTCTCCTCTTAATTGTCAGTGAGAATCTATGCTGGGTTTGATAGGATGAAATAGCTGATAGGAGACCAGAATTGTCCAGCTCATGCTGATTGATATGGGTCGTGTCTTGAAGTTCTACCTGCCATTCCTCTTTCCTCTTGTCCATGTCCACTTTCCTCTTCTACTTCCATCAATCATTTATTAAACACCGATTATGTACACATGTGAGGAGAATCTGGCATCACCTCTAGTGGTTCTTAGTAAAGCATCTAAGTAAACTCACCCTTCACTGTGCCACAGGTCTGCCTTCCCTTGACCACTGCAAATACCACAGACCAAAGAGGATGGACATTGCATCCAAGGAAGGCCAGTTCCCTGGTGGGTATTTAGCTGTCTATAACTTGGGTGAGCTCATCTCTACATTCTGCTTGTTTATTTCTAAGCAGTTGCATTTCAGTCTACTTGAAGTCCACTTACTTTCTTGGACCTTGTTGGCACCAAAATCTTCCTCTGATGAAATCTTTGTTGTTGCTGTTAACACCACAAAGACCTTAAATCTGCAGATATCTCCCTCCTTGATTCCTCTTCTTCTCTTTTCATTATTTGTTTCCTGCCTTTTCTCTTCTTTGTTCATCTCTTTCTCACCCACTTCTTGTTCCCTTCCCTTCAAGAAACTAGGAAACAGCTGTCACAAGGAGATCTAGGAAAAATGTAAGGGGAAACTTGGGAAGGCAACAAATTGAGAACCAATGGTGTAATAGTAATACTCCCCACCTCTCCTCACTGAATCCTCTTCTGATTTTCCATATCATCTTCAAATTTGATTTTAATTATTTCTGGCTCAGCTGAGATAAGAAACAAATGGTTTCTAAGTAGTGCCAGCTGGGGCAAGCTCTTCTTACAGACAAGACTGTGATGGAATGTGCAATTAGTGTTATGAGCACAGCCAGATCCGTTCTTAAAAATTCTGGGGATTGGAGCAATGGCTTAGCAGTTTAGAGCCCTGGCTGTTCTTGTAGAGGACCCAGGTTCAATTCTCAGCACTCACATGGCGGCTAACAACCATCCTTAACTCCAGTTCCATGGGAATCTGACAATATCTTCTGCCCCCTGTAGGCATTGCATTACACAGGTGCACTGACGTGTGCACAGGCAACACACTCCTACACACAAACTAAAAATAATAAGTAAAGTATTTTATTCTTAAAAAATCTGGTTTTGGAGGGATTCCATCTCTGTGTCTTTACTGGACAATGGATTCCTCCAGTACTCTGCCTTGCAGCAGAGGTGCGACATCTACAAAACCCTTAAGTGTATGAGGATTTGTTAAGCTAGACTTAAACTAAGAATTAAATTCAGGGAAAGATTGAAATGAAAATGGCCAGAGGTAATTCTGTCAGCCTGGTCTCTTTCCAGCTGGCTGTGTAATCATGTCTTTTTTTCCCCTTTGGGATATTTGTCCTTCTTGCCCGTCCAGTCAGGGCAGGTCCAGATCAGTAGGAATGCATCAGTGTCTCAGCTACCTGCTGGCAGTCCATAGAGGTACAGACAGCACACAGACTCTGGAGCCAGACTTTCTTGATTCAAATTCTGGTTCTATCAATTAATTTCTATGCAAACTTGGACATGTGATTAATTTTTTAAACTTTTTTAAAAAATGTAAAATCGGACAAATAAAGTTATCTTTGTTCTAAGGTTGTGTGAGGATTCAAAGAGGTGATGGTTATATCTGTCTTATTCATCATGACAATACCTTGTATTTATTGGCCAGTATAGAAGGTATTTTCTGAAACCAATGTGGTGAATTAGGGCACTCAATGATGCTACAGTTTTTCTTGATTCATCTTCAGTCAAGTATTCCTGACTTAGGGATGGTTTAGGTGAAATTATATATATCAACTTATATCTGACATTGAATTAGACCTAAGACTTTTTATCATCAAAACAGCTCACTCAATTCTTCTAACGTTTGACAAGGTAGGCTAAAAACATCTGCTTAGCAAAGATGAGATTAGAGATTCTCAGAATGTTAGATGAATCATTGCTTACCTCCCACACCAGAGCTTTTGATCAACTATTTACTAGCATGAACACCTTGCTTCCCCTGGATGCACCATTTCTTGGCTGTTTGCCCACCAAGAGATAGATCCTTTTGTTGTGTCAAGCCTATTTATGCTCTAAGAGCTTACTCAGAACTTGCCCAAGAGCCCTCTACCTGGTTAAGATATATACTTTGCTTAATGTCTTGATGATCTCATCCTTCATGGATTCTAATTTGTGTACTTTAAAGCAATATAACATTTTAAGGTATACTTGGTCATTTTATATGAAAAGAATAATGATGTTTATTACATATTTTCTTGGTGCTAAAGTCTTTGTAAGCATTCTTTAACTTAATCTCATTAGGATCTTACTAGGTAGATGTATCTGGTATAGTCCTCATTTGGAGATAAGAAAATTGAGATCTCAAGAAGTAAAATGATGTGCCTAAGGCAGAGATACAATGGAGCCAGAACTGCAATGGCTTTGTACAGAGGCCCAGTCTCTTACAATCACTTTTCATCATCAAGATTAACCTTTTGTTCTTAAGTATAGGGTAGACGGCCCCTAGAGTCGAGTGCATTTTCATCTGAAGTATAACAGCAAAGCTATTTTTTCCTTCACAATTTTATAGTTTGAAGACATGTTCTTACCATAGGTATTAGTGACTTCAGCATACGGTTTCTTTCTTATTAAATTGAGAACTCTTAGTTTTTCACTTAATGGAAGCACTGTACAGGGGTTTTACCTTGACACATTCAGATTACCAGCATTGATGCTTTTGTGCTTTTGAGCTATTTTCTTTTTTGAATTTTTGTGTGTTTCATACAGAACATCTCAATTATTCTTAGTCCCCTTACCCATTAGCACCCTTCTCCAGCCCTCCTACTCAAAGGAAGGTTTCTCTTGTCTGGTACTGTTTCTTGTTATGTAGTCTTCGGCTATACACATGGACTCACATAGAAATATATCATTAGGGGGCTGGGGAGATGGCCTAGCGATTGAGGGCGCCGACCGCTCTTGCAGAGGACCCGGGTTCGATCCCCAGCACCCACATGGCGGCCGAGAACCATCCGAAACTCCAATTCCAGGAGAACTCCAGTTCCAGGGGAATCTGACACCCTCTTCTGACCTCTGCAGCATTGCACGACATGGGTGCACAGACTTGCATGCAGACAGTACATTCATACACATACAGAAATAAATAAAAATTAAAAAAAAAGAAATATATCATTGGGTTGTTAGACTAATATGATTGCCTCTGCTTTTTAAATTGGCTAAGGATTATTTATCTCTCCTCCCTTTCTCCCTGGAGCTATTCTTCAGTACAATAATGGAATAAAAACACCACTGACCTGGTAAACAAGATGGACACCAAGACCACTCATTAATGAGTGGCAGATACACCTGGGATGCCTGGATGAGGCTTCACCCTGGAGAGATGCAGAATGGTGTAACGTTTCATCATGTCACTCAGAATGCATGAATTTGGAACTTATAAGCTTTTTATTACTAGGATTAATTTCAAAATTTCAGTCGAGTATGGTGGCACATGCCTTCAAACCCAGCACCCAGGAGGCAGAAGCAGGCATAGCTCTGTGAGTTCCATGCCAGGTGTGGCTATAGGGAAACCCTGTTTCAAAAAACCAAAACATTAAAAAAATAAAAAGATAAATAAATTTCAGAACAAAGTTAACTCCTGGTCAGTGTCATTACATAAAGTAAAATGACAGGCAAGTAGAAATGGCTGTATATGTCATGGGCTGGATAAGGTGGCTTCTTCCTGGCTCTGATCATGAGACAGGAGAGGACAGGGGACAAACGCTTTACTGAATGCGGAGAGGACAGGGGACAAATGCTTTACTGAATGCTTTTTTGAAGTAGAAGCAGCACGAAGGAAATTTATATGAATCTGAAACTTTAAAAAAAGTTTATTATTTATTTATTTTTATTTTATGCGTATGAGTGTTATGTCTACATGTGTATAAGTGCACCCATGTTATGCAGTGCACAGGGAGGAACTGGAGTTATAAAATGTTCTCAGGCACCATGTGGGTGTTGATATTCAATCTGGGGCCTTCTACAGGAGCAGCTAGTGCTTTTAATTGCTGAGCCATCTCTCCATCCCAGAATCTGAAACTTTTTAAGGTAACAACTTTTACTTTGTTCCACAATTGAGGAAATAGCTTCAGAGGTTAAGTGGTTTTTCAGTGCTATTCTATTGGCACATGTTGAATGTGGTCATCATTAGCCTATATTCTTCTGGTCATCATGAAGAGTTTCAAAGGGAGATCCTTGCTCCTCTCCATAGTTGTCATCTGTGGCTGTACTTGGATTTTTTTAATAAGTTCAATTAGAAAGCACATTTTCACACTCCCAAGCCTAGCACGGGTTATACAGCTTGCATCCTAGCCCAGCTTGGTGAGCTTCTCAGAGCCTCACCCCTGCACTGCCGCTCTTCTGCTCCCAGCTTACCTCTGCTCTGCAAGCTCCTGTAGCAGCCCAGTCTCATAGGTATCTCTCTCACCCCTCACAAAAAAGAACCTTACTCTGCAACAGATGACATCCGCAGCAGGTTAAAATGCAGAGGAATGTGTTCAGCATACCCACCTCCCGTGGATATATCTACTCCACGCCTAAGACTTAGGGAACCAGGTGAAGAGGGGGCAGAAAGACCATAAGAATTAGAGGACCAGGACAGCTGTCTGGACGGAGTCCAGGAGACACGGCAGGGAGGCTGTCTAGATAGAGTCCAGGAGACATGGCAGGAAGGCTGTCTAGATAGAGTCCAGGAGACATGGCAGGGAGGCTGTCTAGATAGTGTCCAGGAGACATGGCAGGGAGGCTGTCTAGATAGTGTCCAGGAGACATGGCAGGGAGGCTGTCTAGATAGTGTCCAGGAGACATGGCAGGGAGGCTGTCTAGATAGTGTCCAGGAGACATGGCAGGGAGGCTGTCTAGATAGTGTCCAGGAGACATGGCAGGGAGGCTGTCTAGATAGTGTCCAGGAGACATGGCAGGGAGGCTGTCTAGATAGTGTCCAGGAGACATGGCAGGGAGGCTGTCTAGATAGTGTCCAGGAGACATGGCAGGGAGGCTGTCTAGATAGTGTCCAGGAGACATGGCAGGGAGGCTGTCTAGATAGTGTCCAGGAGACATGGCAGGGAGGCTGTCTAGATAGTGTCCAGGAGACATGGCAGGGAGGCTGTCTAGATAGTGTCCAGGAGACATGGCAGGGAGGCTGTCTAGATAGTGTCCAGGAGACATGGCAGGGAGGCTGTCTAGATAGTGTCCAGGAGACATGGCAGGGAGGCTGTCTAGATAGTGTCCAGGAGACATGGCAGGGAGGCTGTCTAGATAGTGTCCAGGAGACATGGCAGGGAGGCTGTCTAGATAGTGTCCAGGAGACATGGCAGGGAGGCTGTCTAGATAGTGTCCAGGAGACATGGCAGGGAGGCTGTCTAGATAGTGTCCAGGAGACATGGCAGGGAGGCTGTCTAGATAGTGTCCAGGAGACATGGCAGGGAGGCTGTCTAGATAGTGTCCAGGAGACATGGCAGGGAGGCTGTCTAGATAGTGTCCAGGAGACATGGCAGGGAGGCTGTCTAGATAGTGTCCAGGAGACATGGCAGGGAGGCTGTCTAGATAGTGTCCAGGAGACATGGCAGGGAGGCTGTCTAGATAGTGTCCAGGAGACATGGCAGGGAGGCTGTCTAGATAGTGTCCAGGAGACATGGCAGGGAGGCTGTCTAGATAGTGTCCAGGAGACATGGCAGGGAGGCTGTCTAGATAGTGTCCAGGAGACATGGCAGGGAGGCTGTCTAGATAGTGTCCAGGAGACATGGCAGGGAGGCTGTCTAGATAGTGTCCAGGAGACATGGCAGGGAGGCTGTCTAGATAGTGTCCAGGAGACATGGCAGGGAGGCTGTCTAGATAGTGTCCAGGAGACATGGCAGGGAGGCTGTCTAGATAGTGTCCAGGAGACATGGCAGGGAGGCTGTCTAGATAGTGTCCAGGAGACATGGCAGGGAGGCTGTCTAGATAGTGTCCAGGAGACATGGCAGGGAGGCTGTCTAGATAGTGTCCAGGAGACATGGCAGGGAGGCTGTCTAGATAGTGTCCAGGAGACATGGCAGGGAGGCTGTCTAGATAGTGTCCAGGAGACATGGCAGGGAGGCTGTCTAGATAGTGTCCAGGAGACATGGCAGGGAGGCTGTCTAGATAGTGTCCAGGAGACATGGCAGGGAGGCTGTCTAGATAGTGTCCAGGAGACATGGCAGGGAGGCTGTCTAGATAGTGTCCAGGAGACATGGCAGGGAGGCTGTCTAGATAGTGTCCAGGAGACATGGCAGGGAGGCTGTCTAGATAGTGTCCAGGAGACATGGCAGGGAGGCTGTCTAGATAGTGTCCAGGAGACATGGCAGGGAGGCTGTCTAGATAGTGTCCAGGAGACATGGCAGGGAGGCTGTCTAGATAGTGTCCAGGAGACATGGCAGGGAGGCTGTCTAGATAGTGTCCAGGAGACATGGCAGGGAGGCTGTCTAGATAGTGTCCAGGAGACATGGCAGGGAGGCTGTCTAGATAGTGTCCAGGAGACATGGCAGGGAGGCTGTCTAGATAGTGTCCAGGAGACATGGCAGGGAGGCTGTCTAGATAGTGTCCAGGAGACATGGCAGGGAGGCTGTCTAGATAGTGTCCAGGAGACATGGCAGGGAGGCTGTCTAGATAGTGTCCAGGAGACATGGCAGGGAGGCTGTCTAGATAGTGTCCATGAGACAAGACAGGGAGGCTGTCTACATAGTGTCCAGGAGACATGACAGGGAGGCTGTCTAGATAGTGTCTACTAGACACGGCAGGGAGGCTGTCTAGATAGTGTCTACTAGACATGACAGGGAAGCTGTCTAGGTGTCTACTAGACATGGCAGGGAGGCTGTCTAAGATAGTGTCTTCTAGACACGGCAGGGAGGCTGTCTAGATAGTGTCTACAAGATAAGACAAGGAAGCTGTCTAGAAAGTGTCTACTAGACACAGCAGGGAGGCTGTCTGGATAGTGTCTAGGAGACAAGACAGGGAGGCTGTCTAGATAGTGTCTACTAGACACGGCAGGGAGGCTGTCTAGATAGTGTCTACTAGACACGACAGGGAAGCTGTCTAGATAGTGTCTACTAGACACGACAGGGAGGCTGTCTAGATAGTGTCTACTAGACATGACAGAGAAGCTGCACCCAGGATTTCTCAACAGTAAGGTTGCGTAAAGAAGAGCTGCATAATGAAGACAGAAATTCAAATGCCATGTGTCCATGGGTCTCACCTGCAGATGCAAAGCTGTAAGAAATCAGTTGATGCTCAGAGGGAGGGATAAGCTATCCAATCCCCAGCTGATTACCCCTAAATGTATGTACACAGAAGAAACAGTAGAGAAACTCAGTATTTTATAACTATATATACACATATATGTAAATAATGTGCAGCATTATATATATGTGTGTGTGTAAAAATAACTAAAGAAGAGGTGATGAAATTGAAGGAGAGTAGAGGAAGATGGGAGGAGTGGGGGAGAGGGAAGAATAGAAATGATGTAAATATAGTACTCATGTATAAAATTCTCAAAAAATTTAAATTATATTAAAAAATAAAGCATATTTATCAAGAAGAGGAGGAGGAGGAAGAGGAGGAGCAGGATGAGGAGGAAGAGGAGAAGGTGGATTGAGATATAATGAAATTTGAGAGCAGTGGTAGAGCAGAAAGTCTCTCTGTTGGAGGTGACAGTGGTGCTTTCAGAGGTTTTGTTTCCCCTCTCAATGGGGGAAGCGAGAACGCCCTCTTCTCCTTCTGGAGTTTAGTTTCCGAGGAAGAAGAACTGACTGAGGTGGTGCGGAGTCCTTTCAACCTTAGAATTCTATGTTTCAAGGACAGGCTGCAGAGTCTGAGCCTTGCAAAGCCCCTGAAGGATTTGTTCTGTTCTGAGCCTGGCCCCTAGAGCATTACAAAGTCAATTAAGGTCCTTTCTTGTCAGTCTCTCATTTTGTCTTCAGATTCCCCATATTGCCTTGACACCCAGAACAAGTAGCCTATGTGAAGCATTCTTGTTTATACAAGTCTGAATAACCTATTGAAAAACATGTTGAATAATGATGATATGCCTAACTTACAGAGCCCTCATGGGAAGATGGAGATTTAACTCTAACAATCTGTGCCACAAGCACACAGTTCTAGGCTATGCCTCTGCTTAACATCCTTTCCTAGTTCCGTTGCATTCATAAAACCACAGCTAAGTTCCCTCCGCCTCTTTGTCTTGACCTCTATGCCTCTTGCTGGCTCTTCATAGCATTCTCAGGTTTGCAACTTTGTCTTCTAGCACGGGCCCTTGGCTGGTTCCTCTTTATGCGTGATATCTCAACTCTAGAGCTTTTTCTGTCAGATCAGTTCCCTCAGGCTAAACCCGGAGCTTTCTAAAGGAGTGAGGTCTGCCTTACTCTCTTTGTATCCTCAGTATCTTCCATGTCCTGGCACAGTGAGTGCTCAGTATTTGTGGAGTGAATATTTGTTCTTCCAGTATCAGAGGGATGCCAGTTGGAATTTCTAAGATAGTCTCTTAGATTTGGGTAAAAATTCCCTATTTGGCCCAATTCTGGCCTCTGGTATTCAGAATATTCTTCATTCTTCCAACACAAAATAACATGTACAGTATTTACATTCAGTTGTCTGCTCTTCCCTAGGTTAAAGATCCCTATTCCTCACCTTCCTGGCCAGCCCCTTTTACTTGTGATCTAGCTGACGTTAGTTTCTCCTCAACTGAGCAGAACTCACAGTTCCAGATATTGTTCCAAGTAGTAGTCAGCCATGTGGGTGTTGGGAATCAAACCCCAGAAAGTGCTCATAACTGCAGAGCCATTTCTCCAGCCCAATGGCACACATCTTTAATTTCAGCACTCAGGAACCAGAGACATGCAGATCACTGTGAGACTGAGACCAGCCTGGTCTACATAGAAAGTTCTAGGCCTACTGGAACTATAGGGAAAACTGTCTCAAAAAAATTTTTTTTATAACTGGTTTCCTAAATCCACATGGAGCCAATGCACTTATCCTTGCTGGATGTCTTACCAGCTTAATGTCTTTAAGACTGCTTCTTTTTTTTTTAATTTTTTAAATTTAATTTAATTTATTTCTGTATGTGTATGAATGTACTGTCTGCATGCAGGTTTGTGCACCCGTGTCGTGCAATGCTGCGGAGGTGAGAAGAGGGTCTTGGATTCCCCTGGAACTGGAGTTCTCCTGGAATTGGAGTTTCAGATGGTTTTCGGCCGCCATGTGGGTGCTGGGGATCGAACCCGGTTCTCTGCAAGAGCAGTCGGCGCTCTTAACCACTAGGCCATCTCTCCAGCCCTAAGACTGCTTCTTTTACATTGCTTCTTTGTTATTTAACGTGTTTGCAATTTCTTCAGACATTGTTTAACATTCTCTCTTGAGCTGTATGGAAATGACTGCTGAGAGCAAGGCTTGACCCGGGTAGGGAAACAGCTAAGGCAGTGGATTCAAAGCTAGTGTCTTCATAGGTTTTCTCCCCAGCTTCTCTGGTTCTTGGACTGGACGAAGGCAATTCTCCATGTATCAGTAACTAGAAATTCTGCTGTTTTCAATCAGTGGCAGCCTGGCTGATCATCTCTGGGATCCTATGCTCCTTGCTTTTTCCATGAAGCTTGGTCTCACAGAAGGGCATTTGCACTGGAGTTTCCAGCATTCTTAGCCATATGGGACTCAATCATACATAAAAGCCAAACTCCTTATATTTTCAATTTCTAAGGAAAACATCAATGGCTTTTTATTTTTTGCATGTTCGATTGATTTTTTCTTCCTTCCTGATAATAATTTGCATCTTCATATTTTATTCTTTTATATTTCATACTAATATTCTAACATCTCTGCATTTGATTGCATATTGATAATTTGTAGATTTTGTTTTAATTCATTTTCTAAAATGATCATTTCCTACCAAAAGCTCCAACCAATGATTGCTGCTCTGTCCCCATCGAAGCCCACTCACTCCTCCACCTCTTCTGATAGCATTTTTCCAGTTCTGTATGAATCATGTTTTTGTCGTTTCTTAGAAACTATATGAATGCTGGCTTGTTTCCCTTTGACTGTTAACAGATTTCAGTGCCCCCTCCTTCACAGGCAGCTCCATGGCAACCGGCATTTTGCTCGTCGCTTTCATGCCGGGTGACACTTGGCATCGTGGCCTCTATGCTGGAGAATTATATGGAAGATGTTATAAATGTTACTGCTTCCAATTCGAAGTTTGTAAAGTTATCATTATAGAGAGGAAGAAGGAAAGAGGCTGGGGTGGAGCTGCAGTTGCGTCACTTACTAGTCTGTTAGTGGGTGGTCCTCAGTTTCCTTCTGCCATCCTCAGTATCCCACAATTTGTGCTGATACCTCATCAGACCCAGTGCCCAGGGATGGGGAAAGGGGTGCTGGAGATGGACTTTGTGAAACATGTTGTAAATCACACAGCATTTCCCCTTCAGGGGACCAGAGATAAGAAGGATGCATTTTGATCATTCTCAACCATTCCTAATGTTTCTTTTAATTGCTGTAAGTAAAGGTTTTTCAATGCCTCCTTCATCTCAAGATGGTGTCTTATGTCCTCTCTTAGTCTCGGTCCTGGAGTCAGGGCTCCTGCCTGCGAGGGATCTCTCTATGAACAGTCTTCGCTCAATCCTTGCTTCCATTCTTTTGTGAGATATTAATAGATGCAATAGAGGCAACTCCTTAAAAACTGTATTTGTGGGGCTGAAGAGATAGCTCAGCAGTTAAGAGCACTGACTGCTCTTGCAGAGGACCTGGGCTTGAATCCTAGCATCCACATGGTAGCTAACAACCATACGTAACTCCAGTTCCAGAGGATCTGATGCCTTCTTTCGACCTGTACAGGTATTTCAGGACACAAGTGTGATTACATATGTGCAGGCAATATGCTCATCTGCATAAAAATAAATGAATAAAATATTTGAAAAACTGTATTTGTGGCTGACCTTGTTCTCTTATTCTCATGCCTTTGTTAGTATAATGGGAACATGCATAGGATAGACACTGCTCCCAGGAGGAGGAATAGGGGGACATAGTACCTGAAGCCAGCCTAAACCAGCCAGCAACCAGCTGGACCCAGATATGAAAACAAGCTCTGCAAAGATCAGCCAGCACCCAGCTGCCCCTCAATAAATGGTCATACACGTTTATGGAATGGCTCTGAAGTTTTGATACACATTGAAATTGTAGCAATAAAAACGGATGTACTAGATGTCATAAGCTTTTGAGCTCTTGGCTTTATGAACAGTAGTTTCAGAGATAATGTTCCTGAAATGTACCACTATGGGAGAAACTAAAGGTTCCTAATTAACAGTGGGTAGGAAAGTATAACTAAAATGCTATTAAATACTTTTTGAAATCCAGATTCGTGGGGGCAGGAGTGGGTGGGGAGTCTTCTCTCAAATCACCATCAACGGGTGGAGAAAATGGTCCAGGAACAGGGGTTTGCTGGGATACTACTTAAATTGCTTTGTATAGAATTTCTCAGTCTAAACCGGAATGCCTTCTTTACTTCTATTTTCTTCCTTTAATTTTCAGCAGCACTAGCAGAATGCTTGTATAACTTCCAACTTCTTCACAAGCTATCATAACCCTTAAGTACTCATTTTCTAGACCAATTCTCTCATCTATATATTGAAAAGTTCAATAGGTTTGGCTTCTCATCCAACCTCCACAGACCCAGTCATACTATGAAACAGGAGACATAGATGGTAGTGGAGAGATAACATGTGACATGTTGACACTCACCTCCCTTTACTGACTTTTATTTATTTAAAATTATTTTATTTACTATTAGTTTTGTGTGTGTGTATGCATGTGTGTGTGTGTACATATGTGCGTGTGTGTGTGTGTGTGATGTGTGTATGATGTGAGTGTAGGTGCACACATACTGTGGCATGCTTTTGAAGGTCAGAGGACAACATTTAGGAGTTGCTTCTCTCCTTCCACTCTGGTTCCCAGGGATTGAACACAGATTATCAGGCTTGCATAGTAATCACTTTTACCCCCTGAAGTATCTTGCCAGCCATCCATGAGTTTTAATCCCATGAATCTGTTCAATTGTCCCATAAGACTTGTAAAGCTGACATTGGATACTAGGTGTCAGGAGTGGAGCATCCAGAACAGTGGAGAGGCCATGTACACAAAGGGCAAATCTCTGATTTCTAAAGGCAAAGTCTTTATCATTCCATGATTATCATTGACTTTTCCTCTCTGTCCCTTTCATTTCACTGGATAAAGATTCTTCCCACTGAGAAAGAAAGTTAAAATCTAATGAAAAGAAACAGGGCTGGAGAGATGGCCTAGAGGTTAAGAGCACTGACTGCTCTTGCAGAGGACCAAGTTCAATTCCCAGCACCACATGGCACATGAGAATCATCTTTAGCTTCAGTTCCAGGGGAATCCAACACCCTCTTCTGACTTCCGTGGCATTGCATGACATGGGCACACAAGCCTACATGCAGACAGTACATTCATACATTAAAAAAAGAGAAACAGATACTGGGGCTTTTGAGAATACTTTCTGAGCCAAGTTCTAAGTGTTGACTCAAGTAACAGGTGTAGGGATAAGCGTCGGGGGACCAGTGCCTCAGAAGATGTGCTTGCATGCACAGACATTCGGGCTCTCCTCTGTGCCTGGGCCTATGGCACATTAGACTCCTCCTCTTCCTTGAAACTATCAAAGTCATACCTATGCATAGCCTCATGACTTCCTCCAGGATCAATGAGTGAAGGGAAGTGCAAATCGTTTCTGAGTTGAAGCAACCAATTGCAAAGAAGCAATCCAATGAGAATTCCCTGTCTGACTCTTCCCTTGCTAGTTTGTAAGTCTCACACAAAAGATATCCATCAGGGAAAGTTTTTTTGAATTGCAAAAAAATTTTCTATGAATAAGAAATGAATTTTGTTGACCTTTCGGACTATAGCCCCTACTCTATTGAGGATAAGCATTCCTCCGTTTCTCATGTGGAGAGCTGGAAGGCAGAGACATTACAAATACCTTCATGCCACTCAGCTTGGAACAGTAGAACTGGATGGTTCAGAGCTTCAAACTGTCCCATTGCTCAGTGACACATAGGATGGCAACTGAATCTTTCTGATACCCTAAATAAGGTTGCGTATTTTATGGGCAGAGAAATCTGGATATGTAAGATTATCTCAAGGTCATAAATGACTGCAACTGCAAATTATGGCACAGGCCATGCAGTCTAAGACCAGAGGATGTCAGGGATGTTAGAGTGGGGCCGACACAAAGGAGCAAGTGTTCTGATTGTGTACATCATGAAGATAACACTGAGCAACAGCTGAAACACTTCCCCACATCTATCACAACATTGTGAGATCACTGGGGTTAGACTCAGCCATAGAAAAGTCCATGAGAACTTTGAACAGACTATTTAAATAAGACCGCATTGAACTGGTTGAGCTTAACTTGGAAGTTAATTTGCTATTAGGAAGCCTGAAATAAATCACTTCAAATATAAATGAAAACCTGTGTCTGAAAATATAAGCTTGTGTTTATGAAAATCATGTATTAATCAATTTTATAAGAGATATGAATAGAACAGAACTTTTCTTTTTTTATGTGTATGAGTGTGTTACCTGCATGTATGGAAGTACACCCATGTTGTTCAGTGATTGTAAGAGGTCAGAAGAGGTATCAGATCCCCTGGAACTGGAGTTGTGAATGGTTGTCAGCTGCCATGTGGATACTGGGAATTGAACCCAGGTCCTCTGATAGAGCAGCCAGTGCTTTTTTAAAAATTTTTTTTATTTATTTCTGTATGTGTATGAATGTACTGTCTGCATGCAAGTCTGTGCACCCGTGTCATGCAATGCCGCGGAGGTCAGAAGAGGGCGTCGGATTCCCCTGGAACCAGAGTTCTCCTGGAATTGGAGTTTCAGACGGTTCTCAGCCACCATGTGGATGCTAGGGATCGAACCCGGGTCCTCTGTGAGAGCGGTCGGCGCTCTTAACCGCTAGGCCATCTCTCCAGCCCGAGCAGCCAGTGCTTTTAACTGATGAGCCAATTCTCCAGCCTCAGGAACAGAACTTTTTTTTTTTCTTTTTGGTATTTTCGAGACAGGGTTTCCCTGTAGTCCCAGCTGTCCTGGAACTCGCTCTGTAGACCAGGCTGGGCTTGAACTCACAAAGATCCGCCTGCCTCTGCCTTCTGAGTGCCAGGATTAAAGGTGTGCACCACCATGCCCGGCAGGAACAGAACTTTTATTTTTATTTTTATTTTTTTTTCTGTATGTGTATCAATGTACTGTCTGCATGCAGGTCTGTGCACCCGTGTCGTGCAATGCCGCGGAGGTCAGAAGAGGGAATCGGATTCCCCTGGAACTGGAGTTCTCCTGGAATTGGAGTTTCAGAAGGATCTAAGCCAACATGTGAATACTGGGAATCGAACCCGGGTCCTCTGAAAGAGAAGTAAAAGCTCTAAACAGATAGGCCATCTCTCCAGCCCCGAGGAACAGAACTTTTAAAGACCGGGACTAATGATTTAATTTAGATACACAAAGACATGCTATTTCTCAGCAGTGTGATTGTTGGTAAGGAATTATTGTATTCCTTTTATCCCTAGAAGCCTGCTGGGAATCTACACTTCACCACGGCAGTTGGTGTTGGCCTGCCTCTACCTATCTGCTCAATATGACCCCTCTGTGACTCACTTTCCCAGGCCCTGTTTGCTACAGTGGGTTAAGAGGGTCTCTAGTCAAGTGCTGGGTGACTCAGAAACTAAATCTTGGAATCAAGCCATTTTGCCAGATGCCCAAAATATCCAATGAATATTAGTGTTCGGTTGCCCATACCTTTGGGCACTAATGTTGATTGTGTCTGATTTCATTGTTGGCTAACACTTTTTTGTTGACTTAGAGATCTTGAAAATAAAAGTACTTGGGGCTGGAGAGATGGCATAGCGGTTAAGAGTGCTAACTGCTCTTACAGAGGACCTGGGTTCGATCCCCAGCACCCACATGGCAGCCGAGAACCTTCCGAAACTCCAATTCCAGGAGAACTCCAGTTCCAGGGGAATCTGACACCCTCTTCTGACCTCCGCGGAATTGCACGACACGGGTGCACAAACCTGCATGCAGACAGTACATTCATACACATACAGAAATAAATAAAATTAAAAAAAGAAAATAAAATTACTTAAAATGTACACATATGATACCCACAGAGGTAGAGAACACTGAAGTCATTTTTATCATGCTGCACACACTCATTAGAAAAATAAAATTAAGATCTGGGTGTGGTGGTGCATGTTTTTAGTCCCAGTCCTCTAGAGGCAGAGGCAGGTAGACCTCTGTAAGATCAAGGCCAGCCTGGTCTACATAGTGAGTTCCAGGCCAGCTGTGGCTAATAGGTTGTAGGGAAATCCTGTCTCAAAAAAGACAAAGAAGAGAAAATTAAAATTAAATTGAAAATATTAGATTAGCTAGTTAAAATAATCATTTAGGGTTGGGAAGATGGCTCAGTAGGCAGAGCTCTTGCCATAAAAGGGCAAGAACCTGGGTTTGGATCCCCAGCATCCATGTAAGAGTGAGGCACAGAGGCACACTGATGCCTCTGATTCTGACCAGCAGAAACAAAGCACCTCTAGCTCGTTCTTCTCAAAGCGGTTTATTCAGGACGTTTACAGCATTTTTACTTCCTCTTCTTCTTCTTGTTGTTCTTCTTCCCCCCAAGAACAGAAAGTCCCTCTATTTATCCCTGTCCTGCTCCACCTTCCCAGCCCAGGTTGCGTGGCCTTAGTCTATTGGTATCAGCTGGCCTGATCTTGTATACAGGGTGCACCTGCGCAGCTTGATCGGTGGATGTGGCTTTACTTTGAGGTAGGAGGGAATCAGGTGTTGATCATAAGACTCGGGTGTTAGTCATAAGACTCAGGTGTTAGTCATAAGACTCAGGTGTTAGCCATAAGACTTGGCTAAAGTCCCGGGTGTCATCTTGGGACTGTCGCCACACCCACTCTCCACATCTCCCCCTTCTTTATTATTTTAGCAGAGAGAATGCCTGTCTTAGGTAGCCCCATGTGGCAATGCCCCTTACCCGTCATTGGGAGACAAACAGCACTGGTTTGTTCCCTGTCTTAGGTTGGTGGCATGCCCAGAGAGCTTTACCCGTCTTTGGCTACTTCTCTAGCATGCTAAGCCACACTTGAGGAGACTGTCCTGTCTCCACTGCTTGCACGTATTATGTTGACGAAAATCACAAATGGCACATCAACCAAAGGCCAGGAAACTATGTGAGGACCAGGCATAGGGAAAGTCCGACAATTCCCGCCCATTCTTTCAGTCGCGAAGCAGCAGTAGTAATCCAGTTTGTCAGCCCATCAGCCAAGGACACATCCACTCGGGTGGAGTTGATGTGAGTGATCTTAGGAGAGCTCTGTCTGTAACAGCCGAATCTCTGCGGGTTGCAGCTATCCATAACTACATGAGGTCCGTGAGGGCTCCAGCTTTCTGTAAGATACTGAGACAGGTTACGTGACATTGAGCGGCATAGCTGGCATTACAAATGGTAAATGTGTCCATTCACATCTCAGCACATGCTGTATAAGCAGGTGCATTGTAAAATACCGTTACACACTGCCCAGGCCACTTTTCTAGCCTGACAACCAGTCCAAGGTGGGAGGGAATCACCAGGCCCTTACAAAAAAGGGGGCCCATTGGGGCTGAGCAGGTATAATATCATTTTGTCTGGGAATCTTAGCAGGCCAGACCCCTTGAATACCAAGTGGCATTGGCTTTGGTGGAGCTATTGATGGCAAATCAGACCAGTGATGCAGTCTGATTTATACATGTAGAGCGGCCTCTAGGGTGTAGCGATCATATTGCAGAGAAATGTTTGTTGTGGAAATGAAACCCTGCGCTGAGTGTTTTAGAGTGGCAACAGCTTGGGCGAATACGACAGAAGGCTCCATTCGCAGAGTCTTTCAGTTCAACCCACAGGGATGCGCATTAACATCAGTGACTCATCCATAGAATCTTCTCTTTCTCGTCCTCTACGGAGCTACTCTGGTTAGTCTCTCCGGGAACCACAACGGCTGTCGATGATCCGTTGGGGAACACACAAACAGATCCCTCGCCCAGACCAACACTGGGTCCGGTCCTTGCCAGTTACCAGTCAACACATCCTTCCACATAACCAGGCCCTTTAAGAGAAATGTCAGGGTTAGCATGACATTCAGCAGCAGCTCGTCCATGCCTTATCTAGATTCAAAAATTTAAAGTAAAAAAGAGCATGGCCACTCGTTCCTGGGTGTGGAGCCGGAGGCTATTCCCCTTTTTGCTTAAGTAAGCATTCTTTTAGGTACGATGAGCATGCTTGATGATGCCTTGTCCTTGTGGGTTATACGGCATTCCATGAGTCAGTTTAACACCTATAAAACAGCAAAACGACACAAAGGAAGCAGAAGTGTAAGTGGGGCCATTATCCGTTTTTAGTTCTTCAGGTTGGCCCCAGGCAGCCCAGGCCTCAAAACAATGGGCAATTACATGACGCTCCTTTTCCCCCGTATGTAAGGAGGCATATAGGACCCCGGAGGCCATATCAATGGAAGTATGTAAATATTTTAACTCGCCAAATTCAGAAAAATGGGTGACATCCATTTGCCAGAGATGTAAAGGGCGCAACCCGCGTGGGTTAATTCTGACCCCTGGTTGAGGAAGTAGTGGGGCACACTGTTGGCACAGTTTTACAATGTCTCTCGCCTCAGCACGGGTAATTTTAAAACGGGAGGACAAAGTTCTAGAATTAACATGAAAATGGGAATGAAACTCTCGAGCCTGTGAGATTGGCGAGGCAGTAGAAAGGGCCATAAAGGTTCTAGTGGCTTTATCTGCGGTATCATTTCCCTCTGCAAGGGGGCCAGGTAGGCCAGTATGAGCACGAACATGTTGGACAAAGAAGGGTGTGGTTCTTTGTAAAATTAGATTATGTAAAGTGAAGATGAGGTTTCCAAAAGGAGACCATAAATTGATCTTTCCCACCATCTCTAGGCAAAGCAACATGTTGACAACGTACTGGCTATCAAGACAACACGCAATTAAAGTAATAGTTGGACAACATGTAAATGAGGGGAATTGTAAAGGTTTCACGGGGGGACCACTGCCACCACAACCTACGTCCTTTGTCCCTTTTTTTTTTTTCTTCTTTTTGCCCCTCACCTCTCCCTCTATTGTGGAGAGAGACTTCCATGCTCAGACGCCTAATGCATTAATCTGATTTAGACCTGAATGGATAGTTTGTCTGCGCTGCTGCAAACGTTCCTTGTCCCATAAGCATATCTTGGTCCAAGCGTCCTGACCATTGCGAGCATTAAGAGTGGCTTGTCCGGTGCAAATTCAAGATAAAATACTTTCAATCTAAATATTGGCCTGTGGTCAGTACATGCTCGGGCCAGATTTTGCCAGTCACCCAGAGTCATACAATACCGATGCAAAAACTCCAGCTGAGTCACAACAAATGGCGCATTGGCTCCATAGGCACGAACTGCCTCCGCCAGCCTTTGAACAATCTTCCAATCTACACGGCTCATGATAGCGGTTCCCTTGTTGATTTTGAAATACAGGGAAGCACTGAGCCTCTAGTTCTCTCCAAGTTTCAGGATGTACAATATTCCCTCCTGCTCCATTGCAAGCATAAGTAGGTGGCAGGGGCAGTTCTGGGGCTGACGGTTCTATCTTTACTTTCACTTTCTCTAAGCTGGCGGCAAGGCTTTCCACATCCCCGTCTGACATGTCCCCTTCACTAGATTCTTCTTGAATTTCAGAGTGTTGAGAGTGCTCTTCCTTAACCTGGTCTAAGGCTTCACTCCCTTTTTTTTTTTTTTACTTTTTTTCCACACCGTTCCTTGTCCCCAATGCAATTTCTTACCAACTTCCACACTGGCAGCACTCCCTTGTGTAACCACCCTGCTCCATGCCAAAAATCTGTCTAGCACCGTCAGGGCAGATGTTGTGTTTCCCATAATGCTAGCTAGAGAACCTTAATTTTCCCCTTTTCCGGGGACTTTTTGTCCCCTTTTCCGGGGAGATTTATTGTCCCCTTTTCTGGGGAACTTTGCCTTATTGTCCCCTTTTCCGGGGAGCTCTTATTGTCCTTTTCCGGGCAGCCTTATTGTCCCCATTTCTGGGGAGCCTTATTGTCTCTTTCCGAGAACCTTAATTATCCCGCTTACCTGGGAGTTACTGACTAGTCACCCTGACCGCAATGAGTTCTGAACGAGAAAGGAAGAAGAACGCGTTCCCGTGTGGGCTGCCACTTGATGCCGCTGATTCTGACCAGCAGAAACAAAGCACCTCTAGCTCATTCTTCTCAAAGTGGTTTATTCAGGACCTTTACAGCATTTTTTCTCTTCTTCTTCTTCTTATTTTCTTCTTCTTCTTTCTTCTTCTTCTTCTTCCCCCAAGAACAGAAAGTCCCCTCTATTTATCCCTCTCCAGCTCCACCTTCCCAGCCCAGGTTGCGTGGCCTCAGTCTATTGGTATCATCTGGCCTGATCTTGTATACAGGGTGCACCTGCGCAGCTCGAACGGTGAGCGTGTGCTTTACTTTGAGGTAGGAGTGAATCAGGTGTTGATCATAAGACTCGGGTGTTAGTCCATAAGACTCAGGTGTTAGCATAAGACTCATGGCATAAGACTTGCTAATCCCGGGTCATCACTTGGGACTGTCGCCACACCCGCTCTCCACAGCACACAACTGAAATACCAGCACTCCGATGTCAAGATGGGAGACAGGAGGATCCCCGGGTGCTCCCAGGTCAGTCAGTTTGTATGGAGTGGCAAACCGGAGACACCATCTCAAACAGTGGAAGGTGAGGGCCCATGTCTGAGGTTGTCCTCTGCCTCTGCACTTGCACATGTGTTTACATGCAACAAACAAATATCATACAATGCATATATGAAGAGATTAAAAAAAAACCTTCCAAATATGGAGAATGTAGGCATAAAGAAAACTAATATGCCTAGAGTGATATAGAAATTTTTTGGAACAGTTGAAATGTGACCAAGCTGTTCCTAAATGTATAATACGGGGCCTTCAATAAATATGCTCAACAACTTCATGAGGAATGTTTATGTGTGCTTGACATATGAGAAAACTGAGACACAGATAATCTTCCATTCACATGCTAATACAGGTCAACTTTGCTTAGAACCAGTAAAATATTAGAGCTGTTGTTGCAGAGAATTTTCCTCCTAGGGGGAAGGGTTACCTACACACTTTGTGTCCAACCCCACCTCTGCCTCTATTGGTTCCTAGGTTACTAGGCAAAGCAATGAACATACATTCCAGTCTTACTAGAGAGTTTATTAGGCTTGCATACAAAGTGAACAGAGACAGCATTTCTTACATGACGAGCAGCAATTCTCCTTTCCCAACATGGCCACCCAGAGACCTGGCATGAATTCTGTGTCCTCCACCCATGTGATGGCAAAATGTTGAGAGAGCTCCAGCCCCACATGGTGGGCTGTTTATCTGCCCCTGGCCCCAACATGGAACCAGTGCTGTCCCAGAGTTCTGTGGTGTGTGTTCTCCTGAGCCTTGTGGGAATGCCAGCATTGTGTGGGTTCCCGTTCTTAGCCCCTCCTTCTAAGTAAACCAGCCTCTATCTTTGTAGTTTGCAGCTTGTCTGGTGATAAATGAATTTCAAAGAAGGTATATTTTATCCCACACTACACCCCCCTTCTTTGACCATTACAAACTAGATGAGCCAACCTCTTCCACAAGAGTCCCTGGGCCTTGGAGGGGAGGGCTGGAGAGAATTTCTGAGATGACACATCAAACTCTTGAGTCTGTCCAAGTTCTGTTTTCAATGGACTGGGGGCTCATTTAGGAGTCTACGGTTTTTTAATTTTTTTTGAAATTTTATTTATTTTTGTATGTGTATGAATGTATTGTCTCCATGTAGGTTTGTGTACCTGTGTCATGCAATGCTGTGGAGGTAAGAAGAGGGTCTCAGATTCCCCTGGAACTGGAGTTCTCCTGGAATTGTAGTTACAGATGGCTCTTAGCCACCATGTGGGTGCTGGGGATCAAACCCGGGTCCTCTGCAAGAGCAGTTGGTGCTCTTAACTGCTAGGCTATCTCTCCAGCCCCAGGAGTCTACTTCTTATATCTACTAATAAAACACAAATATCAAGAAGCACAGACATTTAAACATTAACCATTATAACAAGTATACTATGGGCACAAGCACAAATGGTTGGATGGTAACTGAGATGGGGCATCACAGCTCTTTAATAAAAGGATGACAATAGCTTTCTAATGTGGACTATAAAGTCTTTGCCACTAGGGAGTGCCAAGCTTACAGTATCAATTGTGCATCCTCACCCCCTGCCAGGGTGCGGGCCATAGACCCAACTGGGATTCTTCTGAGTGAAAGTATACCAGGCTGCCACTATTGCACTACATCTTCTTTGGTATGTAAAAGTGCAGCACGTGAGGTCTGTAGTAGGACTTCAGAGACCATTTCTTTCTGGAGATTTGTGTAGTGCTCTCTGGCACCATGAAGGTCAGCTGTCCATTTGAAGTGCAAGGTCTCAGCATAATTTTTCTCTCTCATTCTCACCTCACACCCTATCTTTAGCAATAGGGTCTTACTGTCCATTTCTTGTGTGCACTCAATGTTATAGCCTTTGTTTGGGGAGCCTTGAGAGCCTCCCTGGCCAACAGCTACTGGTAGGGCAGCCCACATCTGGTACTGAAGTCTTGTAAATACATCTTATTTAACCATAAAGCTCCCAAGATTCCATAGTTATACTTGGCCCTGGTTCCTTCTTAATGAATTTACTCTTTATTCTTGTTTCTTCAGGTCTATTGAATATTTCTTCGACAGGTCTCACAGCTGTAAAACACTCAGACATTAACATTAGATTTTAAATCAAATATAAACCAGGTCCAACATAGCATGGGAAGATTTTATCTATTTGCACCAATTTTTGTCTCAAAAGATCCATGTTGGGTACAATAGCACGAATAAGAGACATTATTAATTCAGTTAGCTCTTTAGTATCTGTAGTCATTTTCTCAAATTCATTTGGTATCCTGGGGTATTGACACACAGCCTCCCTGTATTTCTTTAGTTTCGATAGACTCATTGGGCCTAATTAGGTCAAACTGCCTAGCCCTGTACAGGGCCAAGGAGGAATAGATTTCCTTTTGCTTCTGCTGTATTTGCTGGTTAGCTGGGTCAGGCAGGCTCTGAGCCTGACTCCTGGCTGTAGTCACAACACCTACTTTTTTCTTTACTGACACCATCTAGCTGCTGGGGGAGGCTCCATCTGGTAAACTGATTCTACCCCAGGCAAGACTTTTCACAGCAGAGAATGGTACTATATTTAACCTGAGGGGTTCATTACCCACCCCCCTGAACAGATTTTATTCTTTGTATACCTTTTGTGAACTGTTCCTCAGGCTTTAAAGTCTCCTAGAAGCTTTTCATCACAGAATTTGGCTTTTTATCAATTTTTCCTTTAGGAATTTGGGCTTGACATAGATCCTGCCATAGCTGGCTCTTACTAACCCAAGCAGACTTTATTTTTTGTTTTGTCCTTTTTATATCTCTTCTAGGTTGTTTTACTCCTCTATAGACATGTTTTACATGCTGCCTAGGTCACCTGGATTTGACAAAGCCTCTCTTACTTTATAAAGACTCTGTCTCCGTGAAGGGAAAATCCCAGTGTGGAGAACAAGGGCAGAACTGATGGTGGTTTGGGCCTGCCAGGAGCCTTTAAACATGACATCTTTCAGCCTAATAAAGAAAAAAAATCATAAGATGAAGATGCTAAAACTTATGATATATGTGACCCACATATATGCATATTTTGGAGTGATGCATATTGGAAGGAATAACAACCACAACAACAACAACAACAAAAAGCCTGGGTCAGAGAACTGACTGAAATGGCAAACTTCTGTTTGAAATAGTAAACTTCTGCATTGAGAATTTTGAGAGAGACTGAGAAAAAGATGAAAAGCATGTTTGGCAGAATGCATGAGCTCTGTTGGGGTTGGGGGGCAAGGAGGGGGACACAGGTCTAGATTTTAATTGAAAATTTGTATGAAATGCACAAAGCTTCAATAAAAAATTGGCTTTGAAAAAACAAGAGTCTGTATCTTCAAGGGGCTCAGCACAGCCATTAAAGTTTTGTATTGTTCTCAAGGTCCCTGTTTAATCAAGCTTTTTCTTAAACCACTGGTAAACAGAGCCCTACATGGCCCAGTGAACTGGGCACTGTACATTGCTTTTCTCATACCTAGTTCCCTCACTAGCACTTGCCCCTCTACTATCCTTTTCCATTCCCCCTCCCTGGTATTTATGGGAGCCTCTATTGGGGATAACCACATGTCTCTAATGCCTCTTAGTAGCCAATCCATTGGGGTCTTATTCCCCTTGTGCTGTCTCAGCTATGCAGCTTATGTCTCAAGGCAGGATGGGTGGTTATGTTACTCAGCTTTCCTGCTTCTGCAGCACTTAAAGTAATTCCACCCACTTCCAGGTCCCATATCCTTACAAGCCAGGTAGTAAGGCTCCTTCCAACAACTCCAGTGCTGAGTATTCCCTGATTGTCTTAATTTCCCACACTGGGCCATTGCCAAAGCCACCATTAGCGTGTTGAGACATGGATTTTTCCTTTCTTTGTATTAAAGGTTGAACCCAAGTTGCATCTGGCACATTTCCCATGTTGTCACTCTCCCCTTTATCATTATCTGCCTTTCCTCATGGGCCTCCTAGCTGTAAACAGCAGCAGCTGAAACTTCTCCCTCCTTTTCTCCTTCATGGAAGTTACTGGTGAGGTCAGAGGCCAGTACTGAGGAGACCAGCCTCTTATTCTTTCTTGTTCTAACTTTTCCCTGATATCTTTGATCTCTCTTTGGGCCATCTCTCCTACCTGGGATATATCCTTAAGAACATGGAGCAGTAACCAGACCACTTCAGTGGTCCCCTCTGATCAAGTAAGCATGCTACTCCACACCATTTACAAGCAGACGGCCAGTCAGGGATATCCCCCCCCCCCACGCTGATTCTATCTGCCTACCTAGCTTCACTATAGTTCAGCACCTTAAAGTCCATTGCACAACCCATGCTGCTGCTACACTCGAGAATGCTGTGCAAGTGATCCACTATGCCAGATTCCTTCTGCATTTTTCTCCAGCTTTATTTCAGTTAGAAGCTTGCCCCATGTATTAGTCACTTTTCTGTTGCCATGATAAAACCACCACGAGCAAGGGAACTTATAAAAGGAAGAGTTTATTTGAGCTTACGATTGATGGTTCCAGGGAATCAGAGTCCATTGTGATGGGATGCATGGTGGCCAGGGCTGGAGCAGCAAGCCAAGGGTCACATCTCTCAATGAGCACAGGGAGGAGGGAGGGAGGGAGGGAGGGAGAGAGAGAGAGAGAGAGAGAGAGAGAGAGAGAGAGAGAGAGAGAGAGACTGGAGACCACAAGGCTTGTTAAACTCACTAAGCCTGCCCCCAATGACGTACTTCCTCCAGCATGGCCACTCTTTCTAAGACCTCCAAGAACAGTGCCACCAACTGGAGACAAAATGTCTGAATACTTAAACCCTATGGGGGACACTCATTCAAACCACCACACCCCATAAAACACAGCCTGCCATCACTTTTCCTGAGCTCTTGCTTTTGCCTAATCCTGTGGACTACAGCAATTCCATCACAGAGAATTTTCCTGAGGGTGGGGTGGGTACCCCCCACACACGTAGCATCCTGCCCTGCCTCTGCCACTATTGGTTCCTAGGTTACTAGGCAAAGCAAGGGGAAGACTCTCCAATCTTACTAGGGAACAGTGATTCTCCTTTCCCAACATGGCTGCCTGGAGACCTGGCATGAGTTCTGTGTTCTCTGTCCCCGATGACAAAATGGTGAGAAAGCCCCAGCCCACATGTTGGGCTTCTTATCTGCTTCTGGCCCCAGCATGGCACCAGTGGTTTCCCAGAGTTCCGTGGTGTGCATTTTCCCGAGCATTGCTAGAACCTCACTGCGTGCTCAGCTTTGCCCATAGTCCATCCCTGTAAGTAAATCAGACTCCATCTTTGTAGTTTGCAGCTTGTCAGGTGATAAGTCCCTTTCAAAGAAGATATACTTCATCCTACAGCTTTGAAAACAGCCTATCATCTCTTAGCTCTTTCTATTTTTTTATTTTTTTAATTTTTTTATTAATTTTATTTATTTCTGTATGTGTACGAATGTACTGTCTGCATGCAAGTCTGTGCACCCATGTCGTGCAATGCCGCGGAGGTCAGAAGAGGGTGTCAGATTCCCCTGGAGCTGGAGTTCTCCTGGAATTGGAGTTTCAGACGGTTCTCAGCCGCCATGTGGGTGCTGGGGATCGAACCCGGGTCCTCTGCAAGAGCGGTCGGCGCTCTTAACCGCTAGGCCATCTCTCCAGCCCCAGCTCTTTCTACTTTAACAACTTTTTTATAGGCTTTATGACATCCTTTCCTCATTCTTGTTGGTGTTCCTGATAGGTTGCTTATTTTCATATTTTATATTTATTCATTAATTGGGAGTTTCATACATGAGCATTGTATTTCTGTCATTCCCACCCCTCTCTATCTCCCTCTTCCTGTCTCCCTCCCACTCTCTTTCAATTTGTTGTTCATTTCTTTGACTGTTATTGTTACATATGCATACATACATACATACAATGTATATATGATGTATTGGTGCTCATGTGTACATGTATTTAGGGCCGACCAATTGGGATTAGTTAACCTATCAGAGAGAAAACTCCCTCAGCATCCGTTGACTGCCTGTAGCTCTTCATCTAGAGGAGGGACTGTGTGAATTGTCCCCCATCCACTTTGGCATGTCAACTGATATTATCATTGTGCTGCCATATTGTGGAGATTTCATGGGTGCAGCTTCCCTGTTGTGTCTAGATAATGCATTACCTGGCAGCAGATTCCCCATTCGAATCTTTCTGCTGCCTTTCTCTGATGTTCCTGAGCTTTAGGTAGCGGGATTACATTATAGATGTGTGCATCAGCTGGGTCTAGGCACCACACAGTCACCTATCATCTGTATTTTAATCAGTTGTGGAACTTTGTGATAATCATAATCTCCATCTGTTGCAAAAAAGAAGCTGCTTTAATGAATGGTGAGAGGTTCACTTCTCTGTGAACATAAGGGTATATGTATTTAGAGTACAATGAGGAATTACATTGGTTTAGGAAAGTGGCAGTGATAGGTTTTTCTCTAGGATCTGTGACCCCTCCGACTGTGGGTACTTGGTGATACAGTACCATTCATGGTTTTCCTCCAGTTCAGCAGACCGGTCCAATTAGACAGCTGTTGATTACCCCCAAGATAAAGGTGCCACTTATTGGACCAATACAGATATTTTGCTGGGCCAGTCATTGTTGTAGTTGTAGACTTCACAGCTGAGTAGGGCCATTGATTGCCTCTCCTTCCTTGACAGCTTGCACAGCCTCTTCTGCTACTATGAGGGCAAATCTTCAGATGACCCTGACCCTGACCCTGACCCTGACCCTGGCCCTAACCCTAACCCTGACACTAACCCTAACCCAGGTCAGTTCCACCTCAATTCTCCAAGTCTCATGGTTGAAGTCTTCAGCAACAGAGTCTTAGCTTCGAGTTCTGGAAGGCAACCAAGGGCTGTGGCAATAGCCTAGATTATTTTGGAGTCTCTTAGACCACCATGACCAGGAACTGAAAATGTGTTTACCTTGCCCAGCCCAGGGATTTTGTTAGTACCCTCCAGCTCTACTCATGTACTCTCATATATATGAGGTATGTATTTTTCATTATGCTTATGAAATAATGTTTCCCTATAATTTTTGAGGCATAGGTAAAGTTTCTTAGGTGGTACATGCCTTTAATCCTAGCACTTAGGAGTCAGAGGCAGGTGGATCTCTGTGAGTTCAAGGCCAGCCTGGTCTATAGAGTGAGTTCCAGGACAGCTGGGGATACAGGGAGACCCTGTCTCAAAAAAATATCCCCCCCAAAAAGAGAGATTTAGATTAAATTACCAAAGGTGCCAGGTATTGTGGTACATGCCTTTAATCCCAGCACTTGGGAGGCAGAGGCAGGTGGATCTCTGTGAGTTTAAGGCCAGCTTGGTCTACATGGTGAGTTCCAGGATAGCTGGAGCTACAGGGAAACCCTATCTCAAAAAGACAAAAAAAATTACTAAAAGGCATGATGATGTTAGGAAAGCAAAATCATTATTTAGGTTTGAGTCAGGCAGTAGTTATCAACCTTGTTTTTCCATTGGAATGAACTAGGAAGCTTTTAAATCACATTGATACTTGGGGCCCAGCTTGGTCCATTTAAATTAGCATCCTTGGGGGTGGAGTCTGGGCACTGCTGTTTTTAAAAAGGATCATAGGCAAGTACACTGTGTAAGCCCCGCTCAGAACCACTGTCTGAAGCTAACATTTCAACACACTGAAAACCAGGTTATAACAGGATAAAGCAATTAGCAAAGGTGCTAAGTCAGTGCATTAAGCTCCTTATCAAAACAGGTTATCAGCAGCAGGTGGTAAAGAAAATAATTCTAGTCAGTCATCAGAAAGGGCCACAGGGATCTGCAACCCTGGATGCTGCTCTGAAACCTGGGGAAATGAACGAGTTCTCAATGCATAACTGGCATTGAAATCTCTTATTACTTCCAATTTTAAGAATGAGAAGAGGAAAAATAAGTGATGAACCTCTGTGGGGACCAATGTTCTGAGATTTCCCTGTGCTTTCTTATTTCTGAAGCAGTGTGAGATCAGGAAGGAGATGTCTGTATACAATAGAACGGCAGTTGAGAGGAAGCCTGTGCATTAGCCACATGCTTAGTGCTAGGAACACAAGGAGGGCAGATCCTGCCCAGGAGGAATTTACACTATTATCTCAGAAGACAGAGTAATGTGACTGAATCCACAATGTATTTACATTTTAATTTAATTTTACTCTGGGGAGGTTGAGGCAGATTGATTAAAGAGTTCAAGATTATTCTTGGCTGGTTGCATAGATAGTCTGACGAGAGTCTGGGCTTCATGAGATCCTGTTTCAAAACAGCAACAAAACCTAAACCTACATTTCAAAGTCATACTTGTGGTTAAAAAGGTGCCCTAACTTTTGTGTGTTAATTTTGTGTCCTGATACTTTTTTGAATCCCTTTCTCTGTTAACAGCTGTAGGAGTTTTCTGATGGTGTCTTTAGGGTCCTTTGTACATAGGATCATATCATCTACAAGTAAGGATACTTTGATGGCTTCCTTTCCATTTTGGCTCCCTTTATCTCCTTTACTCACAGCTCTAGCTAAAATTTCAAGCACTATATTGAACAGGAATAGAGAGTGGACATCATTGTCTTGTTACTGATTTTAGTGGAAATGCTTTGAGTTTTTTTCCAATCAGCATGATGTTGGCCACTGGGTGGTTGAATATTGCTTTTATTATGTTGAGCTATGTCCTCTGTAGATTCTTCATGACTTTTATCATGAAGAGATGTTGGATTTTTGTCTAAGGCTTTTTTGGTATCCAATGAGGTGATCATGTGGTATCCTTGAATCTTTCTTAAGGTGGATTATGTTTATCAGTTTATATATATCAAGCCATTCCTTCATCTCTGAGGGGAAGACAGCTTGGTCATGCTGTGCTCTTGACTTTAGTTTGAAAATATTTTATTGAAGATTTTTGCATCTATATTCATCAGAAATATTAGTCTCTAATTTTCTCTTTTATGGGTCTTTGTCTTGTTTTGGGCACCAGGGCAATACTGGCTTCATAAAAAGAATTTGGAAGTGTTTCTACTTTTCTATTTTATGGAATAATTTGAGGAGTATTGGTGTTAGTTCTTCTCTGAAGGTCTGGAAAAATTCTACTCTGTATCTGTCTGGCCCTGGGAGAATTTGGGGGGGTGCTAATGAGTGCTTTTATCCCATTGGTTGTTATGGATCTATATACATAATTTTCTTCATTTTGATTTTAAGTTTTGTAGGTCACAAATATCTAGAAATTAATCTGTTTCTTTTATATTTTCCAGTTTAGTGGAATATAGATTATGCTATGATTCTCCAGGGGATGGACCTATACCCAAGTGTGTTTGGAAAACACAAATTGGATTCAGTGGGCTTATTTTATTTTCTTTTGAGACAGGGTCTCCCTGTAGCCTCTGCTGGCCTGGAACTCACTATGTAGACCAACTTGGCCTTGATCTCATAGAGACCTGCCTGCCTCTGCCACTTGAATGCTGGGATTAAAGGTGTGTGCCACTATGCCCAGCCTCAGTGTGCTTTTTTTTGAACAAAGGACCTAAAGTTGGGGAGATAGGAAGGTAAGGGTAGACCTGAGAGGTAACAGGCAAGCAGGTGTTGAATATAATCTAGTTTCATACCTCATATGAAATTCTCAAAAAAGATGCCAGAACTAATCATAGTTTGGCGTTCTAAATGCAAAATAAAACACTTAAATCATATCATATAATTGTGAAAAGAAAGCTTAGCCATTTAATAAACTTTGCCCCCTGCTGGTTTTTCTCTCATCTAGACCTCCACTGACTCTCAATATGGCTGTTGCTTCTCAATATTGTTAAGCCAGTCCTCTTCTCTTTAATCCTCAGTGTCCTCAGTTTGGGTTCCTGCCATTCTCTCCTGAGTCATGAAGTAGTCTCCTTCTAGCTTCTTGGAATCTGGTCATTCTCTGTCTACTGAAAGCCACCAGCAGGCTCCCATGACCTGCAGGAAAGTGTGGCATGTGAGCTTCCCGCTCTGGGTGCTTCTTAGAAGACCAGCATTTGTCTTACCTAGAAACTTGTTAGAAACAAAGTCTCTTAGTGGCCCCACTCAAACTTGCTGAATCACAACCCACATTTTAGCAAGGTTCCCAGGTGATCTGTGTGTATCGTAACATTTGAGAAGCAGTTGTGTCACGGGCATCTACAATCTGGCTTCAGCCTGTTTGTTTCTCTCTTTTGGGAATTTTGTGCTCCAGAAATATCAAAACCACTTCAGAGGGACTGTCTTCCACGCTGTCCTCCTGGCAAATGCCAGCTTGTTCTTTGAAGGCTTTTCTTGAGTAATCCATTTAATGACATTTCCCCCTGTTGATTCCAAAACAGTTAATTCTATCCTTTTCTGGGGACTTATATGCTACGTGGAAAACTCTGGTATTTAAATTGTTTGATTGTTCCTAAAAATCACCCATCAGAAGTTAAGTGCCTGAAAGGGACACATGCATTTCTTACCCCAATGTTCTTGGTTTACTGATCAGGGCTCTGATCTCCTGGCTCTGAAGCACTTCCAATTTATTCCTCAGAGTTTGGTCCCATAACTCCTCTGCCTCAGGGGTATATAGTTCTGGGATATTCATGACTACAGACGATTCTTAAACTCTTCCATTCTTGTGAAGTTGAAGCTTATTATTAATTTTCTTCATTAATTTTCTAGTGGGTAGCCTCTAACTCCAGCATACAGGAGGCTGAAACAAGAGAATTATTCTGAGTTTCAGGCCAGCCAGAGAAAGTACATATCTAATACACAACAAAACAAAATGAAAAAATAACAACAAATCAACACAACAACCACCCCCAAAACAAAACAAAACAAACAAAAAAACAAACTCAAAAAACCTAAAACCCAAATAACAACCAATAGCTATTCATATATGTTCATATATGAGCGGTACAAACCTCTTTGTAATAGCTTCCTTCCCTTAGTCCACAGTGCTTTTTACAGCCTCTTGGATCTGGCTTCCTGGATGAATCTTAACTTTCTAAGTTGTGATCACAGCATGACTTTTGGAGGCGACAGGAGGCTGAGGAACAGCAGGTCAAGGACTGCTTGTCCTCATAGCCCTTCAGACTCCTGTCCACAACTAAATATTTGTGGAGGTTATCTCCACTGATAAGATCTGCAGCAGCCTTTGGATTATTCTCCTATTGTGCTTGTGCTCCGCAGGCTGCTGACAGGCCTATCTGCCTAGATACACCCCCCCCACTGCACTTTTGCTAAGGCATTATACTATTACAGGACACCTGCTGTGCAATCTTCTCTTTTCTTTTACTTCCTTCATAAATTACGTTTTCCCACAGGTAGGGTTGCTAGGCTTAGGAAATAAAAAGAAGATACCCAGTTAAATGTGAATTTCAGATAAACACACATCATTTTTTTTTTTTTAGTAGAAATGTGTTCAAAATACTGGATGGCCATACACTAAAATGTGATTCATCATTTGTTTGAAATTTTGATTTAACTGAGAATCTGATATTTTTATATGGCAGCTACCTCACAGGCTCAGTCTTTGACAAACTCCTCCCCTTAATCATCTATGAGGCAACAGCAGGCAATATAGCCATTTGAAAGATAAATGCATCTCAGGAAGAAACATTCATATGTTAAGATTTTATAGTCTTATCCAGCCAAAATAACTGTGTTAAGTGTACATGAAATGTTGATTTCCAAGTAGAGGAAAAACTTTAGTGATGTTATAGAAATTTGGCTATTTTTTCATAGGTATTTTTTTCTTTTCACTACATCAGACTTTTGAGTTTTGAGCTCTTTGGGGGATGACTTATTAAATATGTTGACAACTGCACACCTGTGTATAGTGCATTCTGGTTACTGTAGCCTTCCACCCTCTCTTTTCTCCCTTCCACACCTGTTGCCTGTTACCCCCACCTCCTTACAAATCCCTTTCCCACTTTCATGTCCTTTTGTTTTGTTTTGTGACCTAGTGAGTTTAACTGTTACAGCATGGTACCCATCAGTGGTAGATAATAGAAGACAGTGGCTGCCCCTCTCCCAGTGCAGTCCCGGCACAGATGGGAGTGTCCAGCTACTTTCAAATCGGATTCAAGGTCTGCTTCATAAAAAGACACGGTTATCAGCTGAGAAACTGGCTAGACAGGTCACGGGCCAGAGATGAGAACCTATTATTATTATTCTGCCAAATGGACAAAGTATTAAACTGACTCTTAATGACTTACTGTTATGCCCATAGATTGGTGTGTCTCTCAACTCTGACTAGAGAAGGTTCTTGTAGCAGTTGGTGATCGAGGTAGAGATATACAACTGTCAACATACAGATGAGGAGACCCTGGAGTGTTTAGTCCTAAATGGGCACCTATTTTATATCACCTCTTTCTATGGCTCAGGGATCATTCCAGAATTGGGAGCAGAAAGACTGTAAGGGTCAAAGTTAGTAGATGAACATGAGGAAGCTGTGGTCTGGACACCACCATGTGATACGTGATTTCATACATGAATCCACAGCACCTGGGACAGCATGGATAAGACCTGTGCAAGCCCAAGCTAGACAAAAACCCAGTGTGGATGGGGAAGTTGGCAAGAGCCCTCAGCTCTAGCTGAGAACCTATTGGCAAATAGCTTTTGGGGGAGGAACATCAGTTTTCTTAACTGGTGTGTTGTCTTATAGGTTGACCAGACTCCAAGAGATAGATCCTCCTCCCAACAGGATTTTGGAAACAGACCAGACTAAATAAGACTTCATAAATGGTCATAAAAGATATATATTTTTTAACCAAACTGTTGAGGTACATGTTATACTGAGCCCCCCACTAAATTAATAGGAATAATACATACAAATGAATAAACAAATTAATATTTAATTTATGAAAGGCTGAAGATATAGCTCAGTGGCAGAACACTTGCATTAACTGAAAGTTGTAATCAGAAAAATGATAGTATATTTTGATTTGAAATACAATACAGACTGGAGATTAGTGGTCATGGTACAATAAGAAATAAGAAACATTGTATTTGTTGCTCAATATTCTAATTCTCATGGGGACCCAGGGAGGAATGTTTTATTATGTACATTTTGAGACTTAGAGAAGTTAGGTAAACATACATTTTATACATTACCATGCAAAATTTATATTAACATAAAACCCACTTGTGGAGTGGGAGAGCATTTTAAAGCTTATGCTTTGGGCTGGGGAGATGGCTCAGTGTGTGAAGTGCTGGCTGTACAACCATGAGGACCTGAGTTTGGATTCCCAGGCTCCAAGCAGAACTGGGCAGGATAGTGCCCACCTGTATTACCAGTGCTGGAGGAGCAGAACTGGCCAGGATAGTGCCCACCTGTATTACCAGTGCTGGGGGGGGGCAGAACTGGCCAGGATAGTGCCCACCTGTATTACCAGTGCTGGGGGGGGGGCAGAACTGGCCAGGATAGTGCCCACCTGTATTACCAGTGCTGGGGGGGCAGAACTGGTCAGGATAGTGCCCACCTGTATTACCAGTGCTGGGGGGGCAGAACTGGCCAGGATAGTGCCCATCTGTATTACCAGTGCTGGAGGAGCAGAACTGGCCAGGATAGTGCCCACCTGTATTACCAGTGCTGGAGGAGCAGAACTGGCCAGGATAGTGCCCACCTGTATTACCAGTGCTGGAGGAGCAGAACTGGCCAGGATAGTGCCCACCTGTATTACCAGTGCTGGAGGAGCAGAACTGGCCAGGATAGTGCCCACCTGTATTACCAGTGCTGGAGGAGCAGAACTGGCCAGGATAGTGCCCACCTGTATTACCAGTGCTGGAGGAGCAGAACTGGCCAGGATAGTGCCCACCTGTATTACCAGTGCTGGAGGAGCAGAACTGGCCAGGATAGTGCCCACCTGTATTACCAGTGCTGGAGGAGCAGAACTGGCCAGGATAGTGCCCACCTGTATTACCAGTGCTGGAGGAGCAGAACTGGCCAGGATAGTGCCCACCTGTATTACCAGTGCTGGAGGAGCAGAACTGGCCAGGATAGTGCCCACCTGTATTACCAGTGCTGGAGGAGCAGAACTGGCCAGGATAGTGCCCACCTGTATTACCAGTGCTGGAGGAGCAGAACTGGCCAGGATAGTGCCCACCTGTATTACCAGTGCTGGAGGAGCAGAACTGGCCAGGATAGTGCCCACCTGTATTACCAGTGCTGGAGGAGCAGAACTGGCCAGGATAGTGCCCACCTGTATTACCAGTGCTGGAGGAGCAGAACTGGCCAGGATAGTGCCCACCTGTATTACCAGTGCTGGAGGAGCAGAACTGGCCAGGATAGTGCCCACCTGTATTACCAGTGCTGGAGGAGCAGAACTGGCCAGGATAGTGCCCACCTGTATTACCAGTGCTGGAGGAGCAGAACTGGCCAGGATAGTGCCCACCTGTATTACCAGTGCTGGAGGAGCAGAACTGGCCAGGATAGTGCCCACCTGTATTACCAGTGCTGGAGGAGCAGAACTGGCCAGGATAGTGCCCACCTGTATTACCAGTGCTGGGGGGGCAGAACTGGCCAGGATAGTGCCCACCTGTATTACCAGTGCTGGAGGAGCAGAACTGGCCAGGATAGTGCCCACCTGTATTACCAGTGCTGGGGGGGGGCAGAACTGGTCAGGATAGTGCCCACCTGTATTACCAGTGCTGGAGGAGTAGAACTGGCCAGGATAGTGCCCACCTGTATTACCAGTGCTGGAGGAGCAGAACTGGCCAGGATAGTGCCCATCTGTATTACCAGTGCTGGGGGCCAGAACTGACCAGGATAGTGCCCACCTCTATTACCAGCACTGGGGGCACTGTCTGGCAAGTCAGTGAGCTCCAGGTGAAGTGAGAGACCTTGTCTCAAAAAGTAAGATGGTGAAATGATTGATGAAGACATTAAACATGATCTGCCAGCTTCCACATGTGCATGCATAAGCCACACATGCACACACGCACACACACTTTCACAGAAAAGTTCTCTTTTTATTTGATGTTATTACTATTTGCCTATCTAGGGAAATTCTTGTCAACTGTCAATCACTAATATAGATTAAAGTCTCCAGATGTCCATAATTAGCAGTGACAGATTCCATTCAATTTTCTTTTCTTAACACATTTATTTTTCAATAATAGAACTCTAGTGGATTTTAATAAGGCAGAGAACTATTGACATTAAGGCAAAAATATATGTGAATGTGCTTCAAAGTCTTTCTCAAACTTGATTCTGAGCAATGGGATTCATGAAAAGAGAGTTTGACATCATTATGCAGACAAGTACATAGATGATGAAGTTAAATTTCCACCTTCATTATGACCAAGAAGTAAAACTAGTAATAGTATGATTGAATAGTATAATCTTTTGAATACTGAGAAAGCAGAGAAGCCAGCTGTAAAGGACTGAAGCTGTAAGTCATCTGAAGTTGGAGCGAATTTTCCCATCTGGACCAGTCGTGGTATCTCTAGATGATACTGGAAGATGGTGTCCTTATCTTCTCCTGTAGATGGAGGGATTGGAGGAGCCTCTGATACTCTTTTTGACCAGAACTCCAACCCTTATGGAGGAGTCGCCTGCATAGTCATTGTGGCAAGTCCTCAAGCCACTCTGAGGGCTGTCTCAAGCCTTAGGACTCAGGCTGTCATAGATATCCTCTAAGCCTTATTAGTCAAGGGCAGGAGACAATGGAATTTTGATTAGAGCAGACCTTGAGAATTGAAAGACCATTTACCTGATACAGTATGCAAGGTAATTTAAGATAAGCTGGTTGAATTCACTATGTCACCATGATTATGAGTCCAGACAAGCTGGATGTTAAAAGTAGCAAATTTCATCACAGGTCACCTTTAAGTAGACATTATAAACCTTTAAATACAAGTTACTTTTCTTCTCAGTGGGAGCTGGTAGTGATTGCTAAGGTGACTCCCATTTATAAGAAAGTGGTGTACAAGGTCTTGGTAGCTATTGATCTTGGTAATCAGCTTCTTCTCTACTATCCTGGAATTATTTCAAGGTAGTTCATAAACAGGTTTACAGGTTTTTTATGGCTTGCTCTTTAATAGTGCCTCCCCAGTCCGAATTTTGCTCAATATATTTTAACTTACCAATAGGTTTAATGTGTCACCTCTATTAGACTAACATAAAGTTAGAGAATTGATTGAAGTGAGCTTTTTTTGTACTGCACAAAAAAGATAGGTCAGACCCAACCTGCTGGATTTTTAACTTTCTTTTTTTTTTTTCCAAAGCAAGCCAAAAAAAATTTATTTTGTTTATAGTTGCTGTTTTCCAAAAAATGTAGTCAATACTTAAAAATTTTTTTTGTTTTATGTATATGAGGATCTTGCCTGTATATATATGTAAGGCACCTGTGTCATCCAAAGCTCATGGAGCCCATAAGAGGGCATCAGTTCCCCTGGAACAGGAGTTACTAATGGCAGATAGCTACCATGTGGGTGCTGGGACTCAAACCCAGGACTTCTGCAGAAGCAGTCAGTGCTCTTTTTTTTTTTTTTTAAATTTAGTTTTTATTGATGCTTTGGGCATTTCATCCATTTTTCCAATTCAGTTCAGGCTTATTTCCCTTTTCCCTCCCCCCCACCCCCACCCCATCCCAGAGATCATTGCATTCTGCCCATAACTGTCTGATCTTTCTCTCAGTTTTTTTTTCATTTTTAGCTATAAGTGAAATCCCTGAGTACAAGCATCCTTCAGCAAAAAACCTATTGAGGCTGTTGTGCCCAAACACCTACAGCCCACCATCCAGTCGGGGGGTGACGGTGTCTGTTCAATCAAGTTGATCACATGAGTGTCCAGACACATTGCTGTAGTTTCACCATCACACCACTCGCAGCCCTTACATTTCTACCATGCCCCCTCTTTTCCGCAGGTTGTTCCCTAGCTTAGAAACGGGGGCCCAAACAGGTGGTGGGAGAGGAAAACAGTCCACTTCCTCTGGAGCTGTTGTCTTGGTCTCTTCAATTCTGGCTGTTTCCTTTCATTGGTGACCAAAAAGGTTTGGTTTTGTCCAGAATAACCTTTCGATCCTACCTATGAGAACAAGCAATTAGATATATAGGTATTTAAGCAGCACTAATAATTATGGTAGGTTCGGTTACTTAGCAATAGAACATTTCTTGGATATGTTCATCCATGAATTACAATTTTCCCCCCTGTTCAATATTACAGGGTCTTACTGAGGCTTAAAACATCTCCTAAAACCTGTAGAGGATGTAAGCTTGTGGTATAAGCCATGGGTTATTTCTCAAGGGGAGAGCCACAATCAGCCAATTAGATTTGGGATCTAAAGGCACATGGCTGCCTCTGCTGCACAGTATTTCCAGCAGGTGAGGTGTAGCTGGTGCTGAAGGGGAAGTCTTGCTTGACTCAGGGAGCCCATATTTGCTTTATTGGTTTATTGCCTTTGGTAACACTCTTGGCATTCCAGAGGCCATCTTGTACACTTGCCATGTGTGGTCTCCAATACATCCCTCCCATGTTAACGTCAGTTCTTCGGCAGCAGGGTCTTATGCCTCTCCTCCTGTAGGTTTCCCAACTTAGAGGCAAGGGCCCTACCCTTTTGTGGGGGTCCTTGGATCCCTGCGGCCAACATCCACCTGGTAGAACAATCCCATGACACAGAGCCTCCTGTATTCAATATATTGACGGATGCATAGTCCCTAGACTTTAATAATTATGGCTTCTGATACAGCAATAATCCACTTACACATTCCCATGTCTATAGTGCAAAATAAAGAAAGCAGTTTAACCGATCTATAAGCAGATTACCTCTACAATAGTATGTCTCCAATTTACTTGGTGACCCATTGACATATTTCATATTCCCTTGCTAATGGGGGAGGAAGGCAAGGAAGCGCTCATATCAGACCTTGTGGCACTAGAAGGTAAGTTTACGTAGGCTCATTATAACATTTTTACAAATAGGTATCCACCAGAGGGTTTCGAGTTACTGCAATAGCTGAGGCTTTTTCCTTTGAATTGTTCAACGCGTTCAGTACTTTCCGAAGTCGTCCGTCGTTATTTGGTACATCCGACTGCATAGGCAAACCTTTTATCTTTCTTTCTCGGCCTAAGCTTGGTGACGTTTTTGTCTGTTGACACAACAATCTTTACCCCATAAGTTCAGTGAAAGAAATTTGACATTGAGCAGGGTTTGATACAAAGGTGTTCATGTCTTTCTGTATCCCCACCCCCCCCTTTTTTTTAGCATATGAGTATCCAGAAGACAGCTGTATTAACATGACTATAGTGGAGGATGCAAGGCACAGTTCAATCAAATCACCCAGTTGTTTGGCGTGACTATATATGATTATAAATTGGAAAGCAAAACTTAATTTTACGTCTAAATCATCTAAAAGAGAATGTACAGAGGTGTGGATACTGTACAACACGAGAATATAAAACATTTGTATTGTCAATCCCAAAGTTTATTGCATACAAGTTTTATGTAAGCAATGTGGGCAACAGCGTAATTAAATCTCCAACTTCAGCATGCATTACCATTTTATCAGATATCGTAAACCACTTGTTTAATATACACAGATATTTACTGTTACTTTTTTTTTTTTTATTTCTGTAGTGTATCAATGTACTGTCTGCATGCCGGTTTGTGCACCCCGGTCGTGCAATTGCCGCGGAGGTCAGCAGGGGTCTGGATTCCCCTGGAACTGGTTCTCTTGGAATTGGAGTCACAGGCTATCGCGACCATATGGGTGCTTGGGGATCGAATACCCAGGGTACCTGTATACGATTTGCGGTCGGCGCTTTAACCGCTAGGATCATATCTCAAGACCTATCTTTTTACTTTTACACTAAGTCCTCAAAACACATGTTACTGTCAGGACAGTGTCTAGGCGAAATGGGGGTATCTTGTGAGCCTAAGTCACATAAAATATGCATTAAATCGAATATATAACAGTTCGTCCCTTCCCACCCATTCACCCTTTCACAATTCACCATTTCAGTACATTTTATGATGCAGTTTTCTGTTGTTCTTTTTACTAGCCTAACCTCTCAATGAGAATATTACTATTCTGGGGTGCTTGGTACTAGCATCCACACATGAGGGACACCCTTGTCGTTTGTTTTTGGGACTGGTTACTTCACTTACTAATGTCTTCCAGCTCCATCCATTTACTGAAATTTCATGATGTTGTCACTCTTTTTACTGGTGCATAGTATTCCATTGTATACATGTCCCACATTTCCTCTATCCACTCCTCAGTTGAAGGGCACCTGGGCTAGTTCAAGCTTTTTTGCTATTGTGAAAACCAGATCTTGCAATAAACATAGCTGTGCATGTATCCTTTGCCGTAAGTTGTGTTCTTGTGTGTATATACCAGGCTAGTGTTATGACTGAGGTCAATGGAAGGTACATTTTGAGTCTTCTAAGGGTCTCCACACTGATTTCAATAGTGCTTGTACAAGTTTACATTCACCATCAATGGATGAGTGTTCCCCTTTCCCCACAACCTCTACCACGCACTTGGTCTTCATTCATGTTCCTGATTCCTAGCCAGTCTTATGGAGTAATTGATATATCCAGAGTTCCGTTTTTAATTGCATTACTAATTATCAGAGATGTGACACACAATTCTTAAGATGTTACAGGCCATCTCATAACTCCTCCTCTGTGAGTCTCTTATTAAGATATTTGATCCATCTTTTCGAAGTGATTCATTTGTTTCTCTTTCTTCTTTGTTTTTTGAGTAGCTTGTATACTCTGGAAATTAATGCTTTGTCAGATGTATCTGCTGTGAAGGTTTCCTCCCACTCTGTGGGTCTTCTCCTCACTTCCTTTATTGCTTCCTTTGATGTACAGAAGCTTTTGAGTTTAATGAGGTCCCATTTGTCAATTGTCGATCTTATTTCTTGTGCAGCTGCTGTCTGATTTAGGAAGTCTTTTCCTACACCTATGTCTTGTAGTCTGCTGTTGACAAGATTCAAGTATATATTCTGAGAAAAAATATAATGTGGTCTAGTGCCTGGCAAATAGCAGGAAACCAATGAACACTTAATTATTAGGAATTTACTTAAAATCGTGTTTGCTCACTTTGCCCCAGGCTCCATGTCATATGGATAATCAGTACTCCATATTTTTTGTGGAAGAGTTAATGACTCGACTCAAGGTCATTATTATCTATAGAATAAACATCTATAAATAAGTTAGAACTGAATAGAAGAAGGCAGTTATGGCTGAACCTAAAGTTTAGTCAACACATTTGAGAAGGATTAATTCTCTGAAAGAAAAATTAATAAATTTCATGGTAAGAATTATTTCTGTGTCTCCATAAAGATTTACCAATTGAAAATGTTTGTAGATAACTATAAATATCTTCCAGCCACCTCATTGAGATACCAGAGTTAACAGAAATTTGTAACACTAGAGATTATTAATCTTAATTTTCTAAGATTAATATTTTCTATTTTCAATCATAAAGCTCATAACGCTCACCATGGTGGTATTTTCTCCATGTAACTCTGTGAATTGTGGCTGGAGAGATGGCTCAGTGGTTATGAGCACTGGCTTCTCATGCAGAGGACCCAGGTTCAGTTCCCAGCACCTCCATGGGATGCTAACTAGTTCTAGGGGAATCCAGCACCCTCTTCTGACCTCTGAAGACATTGCACAACACGGGTGCATCTACATGCAAGCAGGCAATGCACTCATACATATAAAATAAAAATAATAAAGCATTTTAAAATAAAACATAATGCTATGAATTGTCAAAAGGAAAGTGGGGGTGGGGTGGGGGATATGGAGGAAGGCAAGTGGCAGGAGGGACCTTGATAATGTCAAAAAATAGTAAGGTAGCACTTAATAGTAGATCACTAAACACACATAAAAGAAAACAAACGTTGGGAGGCAGAGGCAGGGGGATCTTTGTGAGTTCAAGGTCAGCCTGGTCTACAGAGCAAGTTCCAGGACAGCTGGGGCTACAGGGAGACCCTCTCTCAAAAAGACCAAAAATAAAATAAAATAAATATTTTTTAAAAAGAAAACAAATGAACTCAGAAAGGTATTCCCATAAACCATTGTGTGTGTGTGTGTGTGTGTGTGTGTGTGTGTGTGTGTGTGTGAACCTGTACATGTGGATGCACATGGACTGGTGCAGGCGTGTGTGTGGAGGCCAAAGTTAATGTCAGGTATTTTCTCTAGTGACTCTCTATCCTATGTTTTGAGATAGGGTCTCTCACTGACTCTGGAGCTGAGCAATTCCAACTTGACTGGTTAGCTGGTGAACCTCATGACTGGCCTGTCTGTATACCTCAGAACTGAGGCTTTACATGCATGCTACTGTACCCAGCTTTTACATGGGTATCGGGGATCCAAACTCAGGTCCCCTATATATGATTCAAAATAATTAATAAAATTAAAATTGTGTGAAAATGGAGTCAATGGCTTCTTGTCTATTGTTAAGTGAAATAAAGATGGACTTTAAGAATGCATGTGGAAAACACAACTGTGTCAGCAAACACAACTCTGAGTAGTGATGTAATGGGAGCAAAGCACATGTTTATTGACAACATTGGCTTTGGGATGGAGAGAACTGACGTTTTAGAAGCCATTTTCAACAATGATCATATTTTATGCATGAAACCATAAACTTTATTACGTCAAACAGTGGAGTTAGCATTTAGCTGAGGTGGCTTGCAGGTGGACACATATCCTTCAAGACTGCACCGGAGAGGCGGAAGAGAACATATTTGTTTTGCACCAAGTATATTATCATAAGTTATGGAGAACATCATAATCCCTACACATAGTGCACATATATTCCCATCTGATGTGCACTTGTCATATGAAAATGGTTTTTAAATGTGTTCTGAGACAGCTCTAGTTTTGCCTGATTCACACATACACAGTTTGACACCAGGGCCTCAGGGGAAGGCAGGTGGAGCTGTGGGAGGCCCCTGGGTGGTGAGGCACAAGGAAGCTCAGTGGATGCTGTGAACTGGCTGATGAAATTGTAGATGAGGTAACTGGAAATGAACTCCTGCAGCTAGGTCATCAGTCAGAGTTAGAGAGCTTCAGGGAGGTCTTTCAAAAGTCATCAATCTTGGAAAGACAGGCTGAGTTCTTACAGAAATGACATATTAAAAAAAATTTCTCTTGTGCTTTCAGATCAAAATTGGCCTTTGATGTTACGTGGCACAGCATGCCACACCTTAACTTCTTTCTTGACAGAATAGAGTCAAAGCTCCTTCTTTGAGTCAAACCTCCTGGGCCTTTACTTTGGATCCTTCTGAGACACATTTCAATCTAAGAGTCTTATTCATGTAGTTACCTACATGTGGAGTTCAACACACAGTGGGCCCTACAAATGTGTGTTATGTGCAATGAACATATTTCTTGTGGCTTCCGTCCTGTCTCCGCAGCAGCGGCGGCAGCAGCGGTGGTGGTGGTGGTGGTGGCGGCGGCGGCGGCGGCAGCAGCAGCAGCTTGTGTTCCATCGTCCACACTGAAGTGTCTTCGTGGCTTTTCTGCAGGCTCTACAGCTCGCTTTCATCTCAGGGGAGTGCAGGCGACACTCAGAACTTCCTCTTTGTCTTCCGTGCTCTGGACCTGTCTCCACATTCGGTTTCTGTTCACTGCGTGGCCTTCAGCGCTATGGAGTGTCTTGGTGGTCCACACTCCTACTCTCTCTCCTTCTTTCCCCAGAGGTGACATTGGCTTGGTTTCATTTCTAAAATACTGGCACCTTAAATTCTGCCTTACGTCACCCTGACTTAATTTAAGGTTTCCCTGTCCGCAAGGCTTTGTAGACCAGTGGCATATGTCTGGCCTAGCCATCAAATCTGACAAGAGCAGGCAGTCTTGTCTCTCTGATGGTTTCTGTGTAGTCATTCTGCATCCGTATGTCATCCAACACAGAACCTCTTGTCAGGTTAGGAAAGTGAAATTCATGAGCTTAAAAATAGAGGACATTCCTGGGAGAACTGCAGCCATGTCAGAGGTACACTTTTTTTTTTTTTTTAAGAAGGTGCTGCAGAGAATCTGCCTTGCTTGTTGGAGGAACACAGTGTGTACTGATGACTCCCTCAGAGACCATGCCTAAGACCACCAGTCTATCTGGCCCTAATATTGAACTTTTGGCTGCCCATTAGCATATATCTTGTGCTGAACATTGCCCTTTGGCTGAACCCTCCAAGCACTGTGCTGGCTGCTGTGGCTGTAGACTACAGACTGTCACATCAGCACTTTCTCTTGTTACTGCCTTGACCTCCTTTGGTCTGGATGCTATGGTGCAGTCACGATAAGTGAAAAATTAAGGAAGACCAAGCAGAAAGATAAAACTCACAATTGTGAGTTTTTAGAGTTTTAGAATTGTGGCATAGTGCAATTATCATTTTATACGAACTCTAAAAACGTAACTTTTCAAAGTTAAAAAAGGAGCTGTGTAGGGATGGTATATTACTTCTTGCCAGGGTACAGCTATGAATTAATACTAAAGCAAAAGCAATAGTATCCAGAGTCTATGTGCCCTCCAGGAGGACATACCAGCAGTTTACACTTCTTGTTAAGTTGAACTTTAGCACACAGAAGAGTTACAGGATTATTTGAATAATGGAGACGATGGTGATAAAAAGGGCTAACAATACCATAAGCCACACACTTTACATATATCTAAACTTTCAATGATGGATACCATCAATGTATTTACCCTTCAAAGAGAACAATAAAATGGGAATTTCTATCTCTGGGTTTATAGATGACAAAACTGAAATTTTAAGAAGTGGCTTTTCTGAGATCATAGAGCTACAAAATCTGGGAACAAACTCTTAACTGCAGATCTTTCATGTGCTAGACAGCATTGCATGTGGGAAGCAGAGTGACTGTAGTGTTATGGAATACAAAATTGATTATGGAATTAGCTCTTTCACAGTGATAGCAGATAATAAAGTCTAAGGAAGCCTGTTGTCTCTGGATTTCTAGTGCTGGGCTTAAAGAAATTCTGTTGCTTAGTAAAAGGAATATATTATAAGGACATAGAGGTATCTTATAAAATTTGGCCTTCAACAAGTGCCTGAAATCAGCAACTGTCAAGAACCAAGCTGTGGGTTTATCTCCTCCTCCTCCTCCTCCTCCTCCTCTCCCCTCCTCCTCCTCCTCTTCCTCCTCCTCTTCCTCCTCCTCTTCCTCCTCCTCTTCCTCCTCCTCTTCCTCCTCCTCTTCCTCTTCCTCCTCCTCTTCTTCCACTTCCTCCTCCTCTTCTTCCACTTCCTCCTCCTCTTCCACTTCCTCCTCCTCTTCTTCCACTTCCTCCTCTTCTTCCTCCTCCTCTTCCTCCTCCTCTTCCCCTTCCTCCTCCTCTTCCTCCTCCTCTTCTTCCTCCTCTTCCTCTTCCTTCTCCTTTTTCTTTTCCTCCTCCTCTTCCTCCTTTTCCTCTTCTTCCTTATCCTCTTCCTCCTTCTCATACTCCACCTCTTCCTCCCCCTCTTCCTCTTCCTCCTCCTCCTCTTCTTCTTCTTCCTCCTCTTCTTCCTCCTCCTCTTCCCTTTCCTCCTCCTCCTCTTCCTCCTCCTCTTCCTCTTCTCCTCTTCCTCTTCATTCCATCTCTCCCTCCCTCCATTTTTCTCTTTGCCTACATTATATCTTCTTTCTGGGGACTTTTTTGGCTTTTGTGTATATGGATAAAAAAGCTTGTATCCATGTACAAATATATCCAATGTATGACTCCTAGCAGAGAGTGACTTGGAGTTATGTATTTGAGTTTCAGAATCTAGGAATACAGATTATATTGATATGACTTGGATTGTGTCCAACCAATTGTAGGATAAAAAACAGAGGCTGGCAGTGGGCAGCTGCCTCCAAGAGCCTGTCATAACCAGGACTGTCCCAGGACTGCGTACAGAGTGAACAGCAGTAAATGCTCAGGGAGAACATGTGGTCCCTGTTACAACTTCCAGGTCTGTAATTGCAGGGAGATAGGGTGAAGGCATAGCTTAGGTATTTCTGAAAGCTAATTTGGCAGGCTTTGCTGTTTTCTTTTGAAGCAGAGCCTTTCAGAAACTAATTGAGCCAAGGGGCTAAGATTCTGTATTTTAAAGAAATGTATTCATTTCCAGCTGGATGGGAAACAACCATGAAAGGGTTATATTCTGTCTGGATTTTCATGGCTTTTGGATAATTGTAGAGTTGTTATAGATATATAACCCAATTTCCACTGGCTCAGTTCATTAGCAAGGAAACTGACGATCAGAGAGATTAAGGGATTACCAAGTCTCCCTTTTAAATTTAATTATATATTTAACCATAATCCTTCATACAAATTGTCTAGGTTCTTTCAGAAAGGGTTTAGAAAAGAAATTCAGTGATCATGACTCTACTTGACCGACTGAGCTAATCTCCAAGTTCTTAAGAGAATTAAGATTAACCTTAATTATTCTTACTATATCTTAAAATAACTAATTTCCTCATCCCAAACAACATGTATTGAGGTTGACAGTCTCTTGGTTTTGATTTTGCAGATCCCTCTCATCTCAACATAAGGTGACTGTGCTTACCACCTGTGCTGAAATGCTTACAAACGCTGGGGACTTGAGACCAAATGTCAACCCTAAGTTTGATATTCATTGGCTTTATTAACTCTCATAACCTTCTCTCAACCTTAAAGTAGTTTGAGATTATTATGTTTGTGTGAGTGTCAGTAAAAATGCCATTACACTGTGGTAGAGAACAACGTTTGAGCAACAGTAGTGATTTGTTTCAATTCTAGAATATTATCATATAGGAGCTTCTTAGGCCATTGATTCCTGTCCTTAATATATTGCAATATTTTTGGTTATCTTCATTTTTTACTCTTTCATAATCTTATGTGAGTTCAAAGTCATTTACAAAAAGAAAAGGAATAAAAGAGTTTTCTTAGGCTCCAACACATTTAACTTTTCATACTGAAACACTTTTATGGTGTTCTTATTTTATTACACCTATTAATATTTATGTATAGTTAAATTCTCTTCTAATATTTTCCAAGAGACCAAGCTTTAATATTATAGGCAAAACAATGTGAAATGTATAATAGAGTGGATGTTGAGGCAATTTACAATAGTTAGCCTGCAGGAAAGACATTTCTTAGCATAATACACTGAAAAAAAATATCTCATCTTAATCCATAGACTTGAAATTACTACTATAGCCAAGCAAGTTTAGAAAAAGCTGCTTATAAGCATTAAAAGAGATGTAAAATTGAATTAATAGAATCAAGAATACATTGACTTCATGCTTATGGGCTGATGTTGGTCAGATGTACAGAAAAGAGTATTTGTATCTGACCAAAGGATATATTCTAATTAGTTGATTTTTTGTTCTTCATTCATAACTCTTGAACAGGACTCACAGGTTTTTAAAAGAACTTGTCAAAGGTCATTTAGCTATGAGCCAATAAAGGAACTAAAGGAAGGACCAAAGGTGTTGCATCCTGAACTTTAAATCCTGGACTCCACTTTAAACATTTGAGGCACTGTAGGGAAATGGATTGGCTGGGCTTGTTCCACACAAGAACTTACTTAATAAATCACTTGCTATTTGAAATACTGAACTCCAGTTTTCTGATCTCTAAAGTTGGAATAATAAAACCTACTCACAAAGTTGGGGGAAAATCAAACAGTTTAATGAGAAGGCATTAATGAGAAGGTTAATGATTTGGAACTCTGAAGCTAGGGTTCATTTGTATATTGTTTCAAAACAGGACTTAAAGCAAGGGAAAGAATGTCCACCTGTGGTTACTCTGTATGTGATTACACAAGACTGTTACCGAAAATGTCATGAAAGCTGTGTGATAGAAAGAGACCATGAGGAAAAGACCTTGGGAAGCATGCGTTGGGGAGGGGTGTGACCGAAGGCAGGTGCACTGCCAACCATCCTGTGCTGGTGGAAGAGGTCGCCCTTTTGTTTGTTTCTGGGCAGCACTCCCCCAGCATCTGCTTTTAACTTGAACTTCTTTCTAAGCAAGCCATACATTATCCCTGCAAATTTGTGGGTTCACTGGTTGGTTAGAAGTACTGCCTTCATATCTCATTGCCAGCATATGGTCTGTGTGAGTAGCCCTTCTATTATTTGCACAGCTGTTGAGTACTATTACATTAAAACATTACATGCACAATTATGTTCAATTATATAAAATGAATCTATTTTACCTAAAGCTATTCTCCAGGGCTTATGCATCTTTAGTTACAGGAAGTTTAGTACAGAGGAGCAGATGGTCCAACACAATGTTTGTCAGTTAATAAATTTAAATGTCATGACATCTTTCAGAACACATCTCTTTATATTTTAGTCAAACAACTGAGCTCACTTTTGAAATAAAAGAACAACTATATCAAACTTCATGCTTCTCTGTCTTTCTTTTGGTGTGATGACGTGACTTTTGAGTTGTCAGGCAAGTGGCTTCGAGTCTTTGCATTTTCTCCTGCTGCTCTTCCCTGAGGACGCTATCTGTCGGAGGTGCTTCCCTGCCATTGGCCCAGGCCTGTTCTAACCCTGCTTCCCCAGCACCTCATTCTTGCCAGTTCTGATCTTGGGCCCAGCTAGAATGCCTAATGACTGACATGCACTCTGCATCTTGGTGATACCAGCAATCCTTTCAGTGGCACACCAGTGGCGTATTTAATTTACTCCATGTTCTTTTAAAAATATTCTACCCATTCTTTTGGTCCAGGCTTTGGTTAGGGGGGTGAAGATATTTAAATTCATGAGGAGACAGAGGTATAGCACTTTCAGTCCTTTCCTTTTATCTTCTTTCTCTAAAAGGAAGTAATTTTTTTACTCCAAATCTTTCTTGCTGGGAACTTGATCGTTTTTTGCTTATAATACCTTCTAAAACAGTCTAGTGAATGAGATTCATGTGTCATTGAGAATGAGGCTCTCCATTTACATGAGTTGAAGACTTTCATGGGAGCATCATGCTTTCTAAATTATCTTTTTTCCTGCCTTCAGATTTGGAAAATCATGGCTGTCTCTGAATATAGATTTTTTAAAAAAAAATAATGATGTATTCAGTCTATTTTTAATTTTATTTATTTTTTTATGCATATGAATGTACTGTCTGCATGTAAGTTTGTGCACCTGTGTCATGCAATACCGTTGAGGTCAGAAGAGGGTGTCGGATTCCCCTGGAACTGGAGTTAAAGATGGTTCTCAGCTGCCACGTGGGTGCTGGGAATCGAACCCAGGTCCTCTGCAAGAGCAGTCAGTACTCTTAACCACTAGGCCATCTCTCCAGCCCCTGAATATAGAACTTTTCAATCTCATCTTGTCCTCTTGGCACAGCAGAGTCACCTGGAAATGCTCGGGATTGCTCTATCACCTGAGAGAAGATGCCGGAACTGTGGCTGTGGCAGCCGGGTTCCCCTCCTTGACTCTAGTCCTCCATGTCTAAAATCTCCCACCCATTATGGTTAGAACTCCTTTATGTCTATTAATTAATTAATTCCATCCATAATTCCCCCATTAAAAACTGTATCATCTTCTCTGATTAATGGGTTATCAGGGAAGCCCTGCTGGCAGAGGCAGGACAGTGGATGATGAAGAGCCTGAGTGATGGGGTATGAGTCTGACTTCGAAGTCTCATTCTCTTCTGTTAATGATCTACCTTTGACCTTCTTGAACCTCAGTATCCTCCCTTGTAAAACCAATGTTCAGGGCTGGAGAGATGGCTCAGTGGTGAAGAGCACCAACTGCTCTTGCAGAGGACCTTGGTTCGATTCCCAGCACCCACATGGTGGCTAAGAACTGTCTTTAACTCCAGTTCCAGGGGAATCTGACGCCCTCTTCTGATGTCCACGGCATTGCATGACACAGGTGCACCAACCTACATGCAGACAGTACACTCATACCCATAAAAAATAAAGAAAAATAAAAAAAACCCCAATGTTCAATTCTACCCAGTGAAATGTAGAAATTAAATGAAAAAAAATAATTAAAAGAGCAAATACTCAGTGAATGGTAAATATTATAATAGGGATGAAGTTAATAAGATTAAGAATTTACTCATTCACATAAGTATATTATGATAATGATGAGAGCCAGTATTTACTGCACAAGCATGTGACCCCTGCTCTTATTAAGCTTATGTTCTAGAATTTCTATGATCCTCCTGGAGTTCATGGACTCTGGGATATGAAACCAGCCCCAGCTAAGTCTCAGGAGAACAGCACCAGGCCAAGTTCAAGCATGGCTCTGTTGTGAGCTCTTACAAGGTTCTGGTCCAATGTGCTTTAGTTTCCTTATTTGTGATGTCAACAACACATTCTTCTAATGAGATAATGAAGGTCAAGTTGTCCTGTAAGTATCTTTTACCTTTCACTTTCTCTGCCCCACCTTTGGGTAGGAGCAGGCTAGAGGTCTGAAGGTTCACTGCTGTGTTGTCAACGATTTGGATCACCTACAGGGGAATCCTCTTGGTTGTTGCCTCGTCTCATGCTGACATGTAGTCAGAGATGACAAGCTCATTCCACACCACCAGACTCCTGCTGCTGTGGAGCTGATCATCCAGACTATGATGGTGGGACAATTGTGGAGAGCTTCGTTCAGGTGTCCACGATACTTTCAGACAACTCTCCAAGGTTGTCTGGTTTCTGGGCTTCTTAGGTCTGCAGAGATGCCAGTAGGAATTATCTTTTGTAGGAGGTTGATTGTTGCTTTGGGTGGATGTGAACTTACATTGATTAAACAGGAATATAACTTGTACTTTACCAATTTTTAAAGGAATTCATCCCATTTCTTTTTCTTGGCTGGGGTCTTGGAAGGCTATCAACCTGGTTATTGTTTTTTTGTTGTTGTTTTATTTTTTTACTTTTTAAAAAATTATATTTTTTACATTTTTTTTATGTTACAAATCAAATCTAGACCTGTGTCCCCCTCCCAACCCCCCCCACCCAACCAGATTCACTCTTTTAGTCAGTTCTTTGATGCAGTCTTTTCTGTTGTTGGTGTTGTTGTTCTTTCCAATATGCATCATCCCAACAAGAAATATTTACAACTAGGTTATTGGCGCTACCACCCACAGATGAGGGCTCCCATTCCTCGCTTATTTTTCTGGGACTGTGTTACTTCACTAAACATAATATCTTCCTGTTCCATCCATTTACCTGAAAACTTCATGATGTTGTCTTTTTTACTGCTGCATAGAACTCCATTGTGAAGATGGACCACATTTTCTCTATCTACTCGTCAGTTGAGGGGCATTTGTGTTGGTTCTAGCATTTTGCTATTGTGAACAGAGCTGCAATAAACATAGCTGTGCATGTATCTTTGTGGTAGGATGCATCTTGTGGGTATATACCCAGGAGTGGTATGACAGGGTCAGGTGGTAAGCTCACTTTGAGTCTTCCAAGGGTTCTCCATACTGCTTTCCATAGTGGCTGTACAAGTTTACATTCCCACCAGCAATGTATGAGTGTTCCCCTTTCCCCACAACCTCTCCAGCACTTGGTATCATTTGTTTTCTTGATCCTAGCCAGTCTTACTGGAGTAAGATGATATCTTAAAGTGGTTTTGATTTGCATTTCCTTAATGATTAGTGATGTTGAGCAGTTCTTGAGGTGTTTCTCAGACATCTCTAATTCCTCGCTTGTGAAGTCTCTGTTCAGTTCTTTGCTCCATCTATTGAGCGGGTCGTTTGTTTTCTTTTTTCTTTGTTTTTTGAGTAGTTTATATATTCTGGAAATCAATGCTTTGTCAGATGTATCTGCAGTGAAGGTTTCCTCCCACTCTGTGGGATTTCTCTTCACTTCCTTGATTGTTTCTTTTGATGTACAGAAGCTTTTGAGTTTGATGAGGTCCCATTTGTCAATTGTCGACCTTAATTCTTGTGCAGCTGCTGTCTGATTTAGGAAGTCTTTTCCTACGCCTATGTCTTGTAGTCTGCTGCCAACTTTTTCTTCTATCACCTTCAGAGTTTGGGGTTTCACGTTGAGGTCTTTAATCCATCTGGAGTTGACTTTTGTACAGGGTGAGAGGTAGGGGTTTAATTTCATTCTTCTACAAGTGGTGATCCAGTTTTGCCAACACCACTTGCTGAAGATGCTGTCTTTTCTCCATTGTGGTTTCTTGGCCCCCTTGTCAAATATGAGATGGCTGAAATTGTATGTGCTCAGATTTGGATCTTCGGTTTTGTTCCATTGGTCAACAGGTCTGTTTTTGTGCCAGTACCAGGCTGTTTTTATGACTATAGCCCTGTAGTATAGTTTAAAATCTGGTATAGAGATCCCTCCTGTGTAGCTCTTTTCACTCAGGATTGATTTGGCTATTCGGGGTCTTTTGTTTTTCCAAATGAATTTAAGAACTTTTGTTTCCAAGCCTGTGAAGAAACTCTTGGGGATTTTGATTGGGATTGCATTAAATCTATACAAGAGTTTTGGTAAAATGGACATTTTTACAATGTTAATTTTCCCAATCCATGAGCATGGGAGGTTTTTCCATCTTCTGAGGTCTTCTTCAATTTCTTTCTTTAAGGGTTTAAAATTTTTGTTGTAGAGGTCTTTGGTGTCTTTGGTTAGGTTTGTTCCTAGGTATCTTATTGTTTTTGAGGCTATTGTGAGTGGGAAGGTCTCTTTGAATTCTTTCTCCAGTTGCTTGTTCTTGGTGTAAAGAAAGGCCATTGATTTTCTAAGGTTAATTTTGTATCCTGCCACTTTGCTGAAGCTGTTAATCGTTTCTAGGAGTTTTCTGGTGGAGTTTTTTGCATCCCTTAAGTAAACAATCATATCATCAGCAAATAGGGATAGTTTGACTTCCTCTTTTCCAATTAGTACTCCTTTAATATCCTTTTCTTGCCTTATTGCTCTAGCAAGTGTTTCAAGCACTATATTGAAGAGGAGTGGTGATAGGGGGCAGCCTTGCCGAGTTCCTACCTTTAAAGGGAATGTTTCTGTCATTTCCCCATTTAGGATGATATTGGCTGTGGGTTTCCTGTATATGGCTTTGATTACATTGAGGAATGATCCCTCCAATCCAATTCCTTCTAGGACTTTAAGCATGAAGGGATGCTGGATTTTGTCAAAGGCTTTTTCAGCATCAATTGAGATGATGGTGTGGTTTTTGTCTTTGATTCCGTTTATGTGTTTGATGATGTTTATTGATTTTCGTATGTTGAACCATCCCTGCATCTCTGGTATGAATCCAACTTGGTCATGATGGATGATCTTCTTGATGTGGGTCTGTATGCGATTTGCCAGTATTCTGTTTAGAATTTTGGCATCTGTGTTCATGAGGGAGATGGGTCTATAATTCTCCTTTTTAGTTGTATCTTTGCCTGGTTTTGGTAATAGAGTGATGTTGGCTTCATAGAAGGAATTTGGGAGAGTTCCCTCTGATTGTATACTTCTAAACAGTTTCAGAAATAATGGTTGTAGGTCTTTTTGAAATGTTTTATAGAATTCTGCTGTGAAACCGTCTGGGCCTGGGCTTTTTTTAGTTGGGAGGCTTCTTACTACATCCTCTATTTCTTCATATGTTATGGGTCTGTTTAAGCTGCTGGTCTCCTCTTGGCCAAGCTTTGGTGATTCCCAAGATTTCAGATATTCATCCATTTCTTCTAGATTTTCAAACTTGGTAGAATATAGGTTCTTGTAATATTCCCATATAATTTTCTTGATCTTTTCCTTGTCCGTTGTGATATTTCCCTTTTCATCACAGATTGTATTGATTTGGAGTTGTTCCTTCTTTCTTTTTGTTAACTGGGCTAGAGGTCTGTCTATCTTGTTTATTCTTTCAAAGAACCAACTTTTGGCTTCATTGATTTTTTGTATTGTTTTCTTTGTTTCTATTTCATTGATTTCTGCTCTGATTTTTGTTATTTCTTCCTGTCTGTTGCGTTTAGGGTTCATCTGTTGTTGCCTCTCAAGTGCTTTTAGCTGTAGTGTTAGATCATTCACTTGTGCTCTTTCTGTTTTTCTAATGTAGGCACCCAGGGCTATAAATTTCCCTCTTAGGACTGCTTTTAAGGTATCCCATAAGTTTTGTTGTGTTGTATTGTCATTGTCATTCAGTTCCAGGAATGTTTTTATTTCTTTCTTTATCTCTTCCTTGACCCATTCATTATTCAAGAGTGTGTTGTTTAGTCTCCATGTGTTCTTGTAGGCAGGAGGGCTTGTCCTGGTGTTGATGTTGAGCTTCATTGCACTGTGGTCTGACAGGATGCATGAAATTATTTCAATCTTTTTGTATTTGTAGAGGTTTCTTCTGTGTCCCAGGATGTGGTCGATTTTGGAGAATGTTCCGTGGGGTGCTGAGTAGAAAGTGTATTCTCTGGTATTAGGATGGAATGTTCGGTAGAGGTCTATGAGGTCCATTTGGTGTATCATATCGTTCAGTTCAGATGTCTCTCTGTTTATTTTTTGTCCTGTTGACCTATCCAAAGGACTCAGTGGGGTATTGAAATCTCCCACTATGAGTGTGCTGGGGTTAGTCTGTGACTTGTGGTCCTGGAGAATTGTCTTTATAAAGTTTGGTGCACCAGAATTTGGGGCATATATATTCATAATTGTGAAATCTTCTTGGTGGATTGTTCCTTTGATGAAAATGTAATGGCCTTCTTTGTCTCTTCTGATTTCTTTTACTTTGAAGTCTATTTTATCCGATATTAAAATAGCAACACCTGCTTTCTTTTTGGTACCATTTGCTTGGAATATTTTTTTCCATCCCTTCACTTTAAGGTGGTGCCTGTCCTTGAAGGTAAGATGTGTTTCTTGTAGACAGCATATCGATGGATTCTGTTTCCTAATCCAATCTCCCAGTCTATGTCTTTTGATTGGGGAATTTAGTCCATTAATATTTAAGGTTATGACTGATAGGTTTGTGTTGCTTCCTTTTGCCTTATTATCCATTTGCGGTTTGGGTTTAGGTTTCTACTTCTGCAGTTATGCTTTTATTGATTTCTCTTTCTAGGTGCCTGGGGTTGGTTGCTCCTTTCTTCTGTCCTTTGAATTGCTTCAAGTATTCTCTGAAGGGTTGGTTTTCCAGACATGTATTCTTTCAACTTGTTTATGTCATGGAAGGTTTTTCTCTCTCCTTCAACTATAATTGACATTTTTGCTGGGTATAGTAACCTGGGTTGGCATCTATTGTCCTTTAACACTGGGAATGCTTTGCTCCAGGTTCTTCTTGCTTTCATAGTTTGCATTGAGAAGTCAGTTGTAATTCTGATAGGTTTCCCCTTATAGGTCACTTGTTGTTTTTCTCTTGTGGCTTTAAGGATTTTGTCTTTGTTTTGGGTGTCTAGCATTTTAACTATGATGTGGCGTGGAGAATTTCTTTTCTGATCTTGTCTGTTTGGAGTTCTATGTGCTTCTTGTATTGGTATTGGTTTGTCCTTTTTTAGTTTGGGGAAGTTTTCATCTATTATTCTGTTGAAGATCTGATCAATACCATTCTCTTGGGATTCTTCTCCTTCCTCTATTCCTATGATGCGGAGGTTTGATCTTTTCATAGTGTCCCACAGTTCCTGGTTGTTCCACTTTTGTGTATTTTTAAATTTTTCATAATCTTTCCTTGAGGTTTTTAGTTGTTCTGTGTTATCTTCCAGGTCTGATATTCTTTGTTCTGCTTCCTCCATTCTGCTTCTGAGGCTTTTTCCATTCCTTTCCTCTTGAATGGATGAGTGTTTGATTTCCTTTTTCATTTCCTCTTCTGATTTCTTTAGTATTTCTACTTCTTTTTGGAGCTTCTCAATCTCTTCTTGTAGCTCTTTGCTTCGCTGGTTGGTTTCCTTATCTTTTTCAGCATGGGATCTTTTCAGTGTTTCTACTTCCTTCCAGAGTTTGTCATTCTCTCTCTCTAGGTCCTTCTTGAGTTCTTCATTCTCTTTTCTTAGTTCTTTGATTTGCTCTTTATAATCTTGTAGTTTTTAAAATATGTTCCCAATTGTGTTTCTGATATCTGTGTCCTGGGCCGTCCCCAGGGGGATCCCACTGTAGGAATCTTCCATAGGGTTGGTAGAGCTTGATGTGGGATTATCCTGCCCCTTTCCAGTGTTGTCTCTTCTTCGTGTTCCTGGCATATGAGCTTCTCCTTGCCTGTATTCTAATGTAAATCCTAAAATCCTCTTCATTGCATTGAAGGCTTGCTTTGCTTGCCTCCTTCAGATGCCTTTATAATCCCAGTTGGCGGGGGTGGGGGTGGGGGGGACACGACTGCGGGCAGGCTCTTTATCCCAAGCCCTGGCTCCTGCGCTTGCCTGAGCTGGTCTCCCGAGATCTCAGATGGAGAACTGACACAACCCCACCTTTTATACCAGGTGGTGGGAGGATAACTCTGCCCCCACAGTCACAAAACCCAATTAAGCCAAAGACAACTGGATTAACAGATTAACTAGATGAAATCAGTCACTGGATTAATGGATTAACTAGATGAAATCAATCAACAATCAGCCTTGCTGAAGCACTCAGCTGCTGCCTACCTACCCGCACTTGCCTGAGGTGGTCTCCAGAGATCTCGATGGGTGATATTCTTGATGTGGGTCTGTATGCAATTTTCAAGTATTTTGTTGATAATTTTTGCATCTGTGTTCATTAATGAGATGGGTCTATAGTTCTCCTTTTTGGTTGTATCTTTGCCTGGTTTTGGTATTAGAGTGACACTGGCTTCATAGAAGGAATTTAGGAGAATTCCCTCTGTTTGTATCCTTCTAAACAACTTGAGTAATAATGGTTGTAAGTCTTTTTGAAATGTTTATAGAATTCTGCTGTGAAACCATCTGGGGCTGGGGTTTTTTCAGTTGGGAGGTTTCTTATTACATCTTCGATTTCTTCATATATTATTGGTCAGTTTAAGCTGTCGATCTCTTCTTGGTTGAGCACTGGTGATTCCCAGGATTTCAGATATTCATCCATTTCTTCTGGGTTTTCAAACTTAGTAGAGTATAGGTTTTTGAAGTATTCGTGTATGATTGTCTGGATCTTTTCATTGTCTGTTGTGATATTTCCCCTTTCATCACAGATTGTACTGATTTGGAGTTGTTCTTTCTTTTGGTTAACTGGGTTAGAGGTCTGTCTATCTTGTTTATTCTCTCAAAGAACCAATTTTGGATTCATTGATTTTCTGTATGGCTTTCTTTGTTTCTATTTCATTGATTTCTGCTCTGATTTTTGTCATTTCTTCTTGTCTGCTCCATTTAGGGTTCATTTGTTGTCTCTCAAGTGTTTTTAGCTGCAGTGTTAGATCGCTCACTTGTGCTTTCTGCTTTTTTTTTTATATGTGTACGAGTGTACTGTCTGCATGTAGGTTGGTGCACCCATATCGTGCAATGCCATGGAGGTCAGAAGAGGGCGTTGGATTCCCCTGGAACTGGAGTTAAAGACGGTTATTAACCACCATGTGTGCTGGGAATCAAACCTGGATCCTCTGCAATAGTAGTCAGTGCTTTTATCCACTGAGCTATCTCTCCAGCCCCTCTTTCTGCTTTTTTGATGTAGGCACTTTTTTGATGTAGGGCTATAAACTTCTCTCTTAGGACTGCTTTTAAAATGTCCCATAGGCATGGTGGCGCACACCTTTAATCTTAGCACTCGTGAGGCAGAGGCAGTCGGATCTTTGTGAGTTCAAGGCCAGCCTGGTCTATAGAGTGAGTTCCAGGTCAGCTGGGGCTACAGGGAGACCCTGTCTCAAAAAGACAAAAAAAAAGTGTCCCATAGGTTTTGTTGTGTTGTATTATCATTGTCATTCAGTTCCAGGAATGCTTTTATTTCTTTCTTTATTTCTTCCTTGACCCATTCTTTATTCAGGAGAGTGTTGTTTAGTCTCCATGTGTTCTTGTAGGTTGTAGGGCTTATCCTGGTGTTGATATTGAGCTTTATTGCATTGTGGTCTGATAGAATGCATGAAATTATTTCAATCTTTTTGTATTAGTTGAGTTTTTTTCTTTGTCCCAGTATGTGGTCGATTTTGGAGAATGTTCTGTGGGGTGCTGAGTAGAAAGTGTATTCTCTGGTCAACCTAGTTATTGTTATTATCAATCCTTTCTTGTTTTACTATTTAGAAAATTTATAATTTCCTATGTTTCCTTCAGATAGGGAAACTATGAAGTAGTGCCTGTACAGAGAGGTGACGAATACGGAGGAAGCTAGGGAAGCCAGAGACAATGTCCCATTTGAAGGTGTTGTAGATCAGGGCTGGAGAGATGGCTCAGTAGCTAAGAGCACCAACTGCTCCTGCATAGGATCTGGGTTTGATTCCCAGTACCCACATGGAGTCTAATGACCATCCATAACTCCAGTTCCAGGGGATCCAACATCTTCTTTTTTTGCCTATTACTTTATTTTTTTTTTCATTTTTTAACAATAAGTAATAATTTATGAGTACAAGCATCCTTCATGTAAAACCAATTTGCAAGCAGTTGTGCCCAAACCCACACAGCCCAAGGTCCTACCATCCAGCTGGGGGGCTTGTATGTTCAATCAAGTTGATCAAATAAGTGTCCAGTCTATATTGCTGTAGGTTCACCATTCACCCCAATCACAGCCTTTACATTCTACCATGCCCCCTCTTCCACAGATTATTCCCTAGGCTTAGAAAAGGGGCACAGGTGGACAAGAAGCATAACAGTGTACTTTCTCTGGAGCTGTCATTTTGGACTCTGGTCAATTCTGGCTGTTTCCTTTCATGGGCTGACAGTTTGTCCAGGAATAACCTTTCGATCCTACTAATGAAGCACAAGCAATTTTATATATATGGATATTTAAACAGTACTAATTGTTATGGTAGGTTACTTTGGTATAGACACAGATGTTTGGATGGTGTGTTAGTCCATGAATTACATTTTTTTCTGTAAAATATGACAGGTTCTTACTGTGGCTTATAACATCTCCTAACTACTAGAGTATGTAAGCTTGTGGCATCAGCCATGGGTTATTCCTCCAAGGAGAGAGCTAATAGCCAATTAGATTTGGGATATACAGGCATATGGCTGCCACTGCTGCACAGTATTTCCAGGCAGGTGAGGTGTAGCTGGTGCTGATGGAGGAGTCTCACTTGACTCAAGGAGACCTATATTTGCTTTATTGGTTTAGTGGCCTTTGGTAACACTCTCTGGTATCCCAGAGACCAACTGTACACTTGCAAGTGTGGACTCAATACATCTTTCCCATGCTTACATCAGGTCTTCAACAGCAGGGCCTTATCACTTCTCTTCTTGCAGGTATCTCAGTTTATAGGCAAGAAGCCTTTATCTTTTGGAGGGGGGCTTGGATCCCCTGGCCAACATCTCCTTGGTAGAATAATCGATTGCTGATATCAGAGTTCTCCTGTATTAATATATTTTGCTTAAGTGCACAGCTTAAGGAGACTTTAGTATTATATTTGGTTCTGAATAGAGAATAATCCTTT
>VZQC01013763.1:2160363-2229532 GCA_009823505.1 Rhizomys pruinosus | reverse complement strand
GCCTTTTTAACAGTGCCTATGTCTATTAGTCAATTAAAAGAAGGCAGTTTTAACGCAGTTTTATAAGAGATTACCTCATATAACAGTTGGCTCCAATTACAGTTAGAGAACAACCCCATCATCATCATATTCTTCCTTGTTATATGAAGGAGAGGTAAGAAAGTCTCTCATATTAAAACGTTTGCAAACCTATAAGGTAAGTTTCATTGGGATTTTTTTTGTCTTTCCTCCTACTTGTTTATGGAGTACTGACTTGTGTAGGTTTCAGGCTTTCAATTTTGCTTATATATTGGATATTGGAAGTCTAAATCACTCTTCCCTTCCTGATCTAAAGGTTCTCCAAAAAAAAGTCCACTTGGATACTCTCTCACCAATTCCAGTTGCTGGTGGTGTTGGGATATATACCTGACTTAGCCCGCACCCTGGAACCTGCCTGGAGCGACTTCTGGGCTCCTGGGGCCCACCTGCACAAAGACACAGAGACACCAAACCCGGCACCACCGGCTGCAGAGGCGAAGGGCAGCTCCGCCCAGACAGCCACTGCCCCACAAGGATCCAGTGCTGAGACCCCTTTCCAGCAACCAGAAGTCAATCCACTCTAAAATCTACCTGTCTGGAGTGACTTCTGGGCTCCGGGGGCCTGCCTGCATGAAGCCCAACATCTTCTTCTAACCTTCATGGGCATTACATGACACATGTGTACTTACATACATGCAGGAAATCTACTCATACACATAAAATAAAAACAATAATATAAAAAATAAAGATGTTGTAGGTGAATTTTTCAGTGCAATGGAAAAGCTTCATGTAGACTAAGGAGAGGAATGTATTCATATTAGTGGAAGGGAAACACTGACCAAATTAAAAATCAGGACAGAAAGACCCAGACTCAGAAAAGACTGCCTTCAAGTGCTAAAGCTGTCTGGCCTGCAGTAGAAGGTGCTGGGTGTTTCCTTACTAATGCTGCGTATGCTAGTGAAGACTGGTGCTGGGGAAGCATTTCAGGAGGAGTTCAGGAAGTGGAAGGATCAAGCATCATTATCAGGTGCTAGTGAAGGGAGAAGGGAGCAATGATGGAAGCTGTCTTGTGTAAGCTTCTTTGATCCTGTTTTGGAGATGTTTCCACACAGGTTAAGACAATTTTCTCCTATATAAGTTACAGTGGCAGGGGACAAGAATATTGTTTGTTTGAAATGGAATACAATGTATTTTAAGAAGTATAAAAGGTTTGAAGTTTGATGGAGGGATTTCTTTCCTGGGATTGTTCTTTAAAAAAAATGATAAAGGGATCATGATTCATGCACCACAATATTTGCTGCAGCATTGTCTGTTTTAGAGGTGATCTGAAAATTACCCCCAATCCAATATTAGGAAGGATGAACCATTTTCATCAAATCAATGGACCGTTCTGTAACCATCATGAGTAATAATTTGAGAGTGTGTTAGTAATAGTGGAAAAATATTTATAGCAAAGTTACACATAAGGTATTAAAGCTATACCCAAGTGGGTAGCACTTATAGGCAAGAATTAGAAAAAAGAAAATAGAAATTTTTGAGAACGAGAGGAATATAGGTGATTCTCTATCTTTTATCTTTGTAATTTTTAAATATAATATATGTGAATGAAAGTGTTCAGAGCAACAGAAATGAGATTTTATTATTGTGTTCAGTAACCTTGCTCTTTTGGAAAATGCTGGGGTCAGTTATTGGGGAAAGCAGAGAAATTAAAAATAAAATGTTTTAAGTAAGCCAAGAAAATATTTTTTTGAATGCAGTCCTATCAAAACAATAGCAAATGTGGGTCAATGAACAATTTTCCAGCAGGAAAAACCATTAGTGTCCTTCGGGATGCAGGATGGGTGTAATAGGGCTGCTGGGCACCAGCTTTATCTCAGAAGAGCATTGTGGACTGAACCGGAATGCTTGCTCTTGAATGTCCTCAAAACACACTGAGTCAGAAAGTGTCATTGGTTTGAAATAAATAAGAGAGTTTTCTAGTAATTTTGTAAATTCTACTTTTTACTATTTGTGAAGGGCTATGACTAGATATATCCCTGGGCTGAAAGAAAGCAGCAGCTCAGAGCCAAGAGAACAGACCTGGGGTGGAAATGAGCCTTGGTCAGACGTCCACTCAAGCAGGGACAGATGGGCTTCACTCAAGATTAGAGTCAGAGGGCTCAATCTCCTTTGTATCTGTAAAGGGAAATGTTCTGGATGTGCAGGAAGTTGAGGGCTGCTGGGAGCATTCCAGTTCTCTGAGGGCACAAAATATGCTTGAGGCAGCCTATGTTGAACCCACAGAGAACTTGGCATCCTGCGTCCTACATCCAGGGTCCCTGGTATTGGAGGCTTCTACCTAGATGTTTGTGCTTCAAACAGAAACAGAACCCATTTAGCCAAATGGATTCCTCTCCACATTGGTCCTGTGTCTGCCCATCAGGAGAACAAAGAAGAGTGGAACTGGAGACCACTTAGTTGAACATCTTCACTTTTGTTTTTTTTTTAATTTTTTTAAATTAATTGTATTTATTTCTGTATGTGTATGAATGTACTGCCTGCATGCAAGTCTGTGCACCCGTGTCGTGCAATGCCGCGGAGGTCAGAAGAGGGTCTCGGATTCCCCTGGAACTGGAGTTCTCCTGGAATTGGAGTTTCAGACGGTTCTCGGCCGCCATGTGGGTGCTGGGGATCGAACCCGGGTCCTCTGTAAGAGCAGTCGGTGCTCTTAACCGGTAGGCCATCTCTCCAGCCCCAACATCTTCACTTTTGAAAAGAGCTTCTCTGTCCCTCCTCCTCTGCCGCTCCCCTTCAGGGCACCTTCCCTTTTTGCTTCTTCCTTCTTCTGTGCAATGAACAGGAAGGTCTTTATGATAGGCACACAAATAAGACCTCTCCTCTCTTGTTTTGTGGGCACAGGACAGGCCTCACATGAGACAATTCTGACTCCTGGCTTAGGGTTGCTTGTCTCCGGCTAGGTTTTGGTGCCAATCTAACAGACACCAGGTGGCAGAGGTTTAATGTCATGATAGGATCTGGCTAAGTTTTGGACAGAGATGGTGGAGATCTGAATTATCTCAGATAAAGAATAACAGAGACTTGAGGAGTAGATGACCTAGGAGAAGGGGTTAACATGGGAATGGGAGTGTGGTGAGCGAGGAAGGGGCCACAGACAGGGCCACACTGTGGGCATCAAAGAAGACTGGGCTATGAATGGCGTGACTTGAGAGAAAATGGAATTGGAACTACTGAACAAGTATTCACAGCTTGTGACATAATAAGACAGTGGCCCAAGCACTCTGGCTTAAGATCTTACGGGTCATCTGTCCTTGTCCACGGTCATGTGAGCTGAGACCCTTTAGGATACTGAGTGATGTATAGTGGTTTTTAATGTAGAAAACATTGGAGAAATGGAATCATATATCCTTTAAAGAAAGTCTCTCTTTCTCCTTCTCTCCTTTACGCTCCCTCCCTTCCTCCCTCCCTCTCCTTCCCTCCTATCTTTCTCTCCCCCTCCCTTCCTCTCCCATCCTTTTTTTCCTTTCTTCTTTGTTCACTCCCAGTCTCACCCTAATGTTAGCCTCATACAGCCACACGTGGGGGCAAGATCATGTATGGGCAGGAGACCAGGGTGCGGGGAGAGGAGTGGAGCTTCTGTAGGAAAGGTGGAGCCAGAGGATGGGGTCGAACTGCATCATGAAAAGGGAGAGCACCCTGGAGGCCCAAAGTCGAGACTTTTTCAATTCGAGTGAGATGGAGTTGGCTACCAGTGTGAGGCAGGGAGGCTGTGGGAACCAGTTTTGATAGCAGAAGAGAAAGGCAGTGTGCTTTCAGAGCGTGAGTGCTGCTGTGCACTGACAGGGCCCCGCATGTCCTGAGAAAACACTTGGGACTGTGATGGGGGGTTGCTGTGGACCACTCTGCTATAACCCTGCTGCATTGGGTAACAGGGTGGGATGCCTAGAATAAAAGTGTGGAGAACCTAGGGGCAGAAAATGCTATAGGGCTCAATAGAGATCAAGTGAGAAAAGCAAAGTCCTTGGCCAAAGGCAGAGGAAAGAGAGGGAGGGAGGGAAACGCAGGGCTGGTTCAAAGTGAGGGAAGGGAAACGTGGGGTCATGACTCCACTGCGTTGAAAATTTCCTTCAAAGTTGTATCTTCTTTTCTTTTTTAGGTCTTTTTTTTTTAATTTTATTTATTTCTGTATGTGTATGAATGTACTGTCTGCATGCAAGTTTGTGCACCCGTGTCGTGCAATGCCGCGGAGGTCAGAAGAAGGTGTCGCATTCCCCTGGAACTGGAGTTCTCCTGGAATTGGAGTTTCAGACGGTTCTCAGCCACCATGTGGGTGCTGGGGATCGAACCCGGGTCCTCTGTAAGAGCAGTCGGTGCTATTAACCGCTAGGCCATCTCTCCAGCCCCTTTTTGGTCTTTTTTTTTTTTCACATAAATTTATTTATTTATTTTTAACAAATCTAGACCCATGTTCCCGCTCATTCCCCCACCCCACCAGAGCTCGTGCATTCTGCCAAACATGCTTTCCATCTCTTAGTCTTTCTCAATATTTTCCATGGGGAAGTTGACTGTTTTGAGCAGAAGTTCACTGTTTCAGTCAGTTCTTTGATGCAGTATTTTCTGTTGTTGTTGTTGTTTCCAAAATGCATTATGCCCAACTGCTTTGTACAAAAGCTCAGGGGGCCCTACACAAGAAATACTTACAACTGGGTAATTGGCACTAGCATCCACAGATGAGTGATACCATGCATCGTTTGTTTGGTCTTTTTTGAGACAGGGTCTCCCTTTAGTCCTAGCTGGCCTGGAGCTCGCTATGTAGACCAGGCTGGCCTTGAACTCACAGAGATCCACCAGCCTTTGCCTCCAGTGTGCTGTCATTAAAGGCATGCATCACCATGCCTGGACTAAGATGGTTCTTAGCTGCCACTTGGGTACTGTGAATTGAACCCAGGTCCTCTGCAAGAGTAGTCAGTGCTCTTAACTGCTGAGCCATCTCTCCAGCCCCATAATATCTTTTCATAAAAAAGTCATTGAGTGAATGAACATTATCCAAACTGAAGTTCTAGATAAATTAGAAAACTGATGGGGAGGGGAGAACAAAGAGAGGACCAGCCTTTGCAACACAGCTCAGCTCTGTAATCACAAAGCCTTCGTTCCTTATGGCCGTCTCCAGCAGGTTCCCAGGACAGTGGTGTGGCCCATGTCCCGCTGCTAGCATGCCGGGGACACCTAAGACAGGAGCACAGCATGGCGTTTTAATGAAGACTGGAGGGGGGGGAGGATTAAAAGGGAAGTAAACACATTGTCAGGGCGTCTGGCCAAAGACAGACTCGACCACTTAGACTCCATGTTTGAAAGAGGGAAATCCTGAGGAAAACTGGTTCCAAAGGCCACCAGTACCCTTTCCTTTGGTACTGCTGTGTCCCCAGTGACTGACACACACTTTATCAATTTTCTGGCAGGGTGTTTAGGTACATAAGTAAGTTGATAAAAGTGACCACAGGAGTTACTCATGTTTCAAAGAAGCCCAAAATACCCGGGAGCATGTTACTTCAGTAGAAACAAGACACTGGATGTGATCGAATCTCAGTGACTACTACCGATTCCAGGAAGGAATTTCTAGCATTCTTTTTGATGCTGTAGTGTTTAACCAGGACTGTGGACTTGAGCTATGTGGAGGGATTCCACTGGAAGGATGTGTTATGACCTTATCTGTGAACACAGGGGATTAAGAGGCTATGGGGAGTTGTAGGACATGAAACATTCAGGGTTGGTTCTGTCACCCCCAGGGTCATATCTGAACCCTGATTCCCCATGTGAGCATAGCTGAGACCTTGACTTAAAGAGAGGAAACCTCTGACTTTCAGGGAAGCAGACCCATTCTTGCCAGGGACTGGGCTCTCTTAAGGCTATTAATCTAAAACTTGAAGGGAATGATGGGTATTTTCTCTTCTCACCAGCAGGGCAACTAGAGATCAGCTTTTAAACTAGGATTCGCCTGGAAAGAAGGAACCAAGGGCAAGCCATTCAAAGCAACACAAATAGTATTTTTTCCAGTTTGCCTGCTTGTGTATTACTAGCACTTGTGTGTGTGCTAGCTCAAATACTTTTCACCATAATCTGACAAAGAAGACATTTCCATTCAAGTTTCAAGCATAATGAGTCAGGACGGGCTAGAGAGCTGAGTTAAGTTGTGCAAAGCCACACAGGCGATAACTGACAAAGTTGTTACTGGAGTTTCTGATGAGTCTGACTCCACACTCTTCATTATACGGTTTAGCCCTGGCCTTCCCTTGGAGGGCCTGAAGACCACAGGAAGTACAGAAGAAGCTGGGGACAGCAAGAGCCTCTCTGCACATGAGGACGACTGTATACTCCACCTACAGGCATTGTCTACAGGTCTGGCTGCCTTAATACTCATAGGACCATCGGATGCCAGGCCATGTCCCCAGGACTGCAAAAGCAACAGCAAAGAGCCAGACAGAGTTCTTTCTAGGAAGAGGCAAACCAGCCATCAGGTACTGGTGCTACCAGAGAGAAGAAGCAAGAAAGAATATCACAATATTTGAAGTTTCTGTGGGGAATAGAGGTTAATCTTCAAACAATAAAAAAAGGCCAGCATATGGGCAGGTTGCTTCACTATAGAAAACTAATTTCTGAGAGCTGGAGTTTCCCACAGGGGAAACAGTCTCCATTGCAATGCATGCCAGGCATATAGGGCAAAGACCATTCTCATCAGAGGTCAGAATTTAGCCAGATGGGCACCAAAGTGTCTTCTAATATTAAAATTTTAGTACCTAAAGCTCTTAAAAGTGAATTTATATTTTATGCATTATCTAGTTAAGTGCTTTCTAGATTTCACAATTGATCCAGTGAACCACAGGCCTCCTACAGGGTTCTCTGTAATATCAGGTGTGTGTGTGTGCAGACCACATTGTCCTCATCTTCCCTCAGGGTCTCTGTAGTATCAGGTGTGTGTGTGTGTGTGTGTGTGTGTGTGTGTGTGTGAGTGTGTGTGTTTGTGTGCGTGCGCAGACCACATTCTCTTCATCTTCCCTCAGGTTCTCTGTAGTATCAGGTGTGTGTGCAGACCTCGTTCTCATCTTCCCTCAGGGTCTCTGTAGTATCAGGTGTGTGTGCAGACCTCATTCTCCTCATCTTCCCTCAGGGTCTCTGTAGTATCAGGTGTGTGTGCAGACCTCGTTCTCTTCATCTTCCCTCAGGGTCTCTGTAGTATCATGTGTGTGTGTGTGTGTGTGTGTGTGTGTGTGTGCAGACCTCATTCTCCTCATCTTCCCTCAGGTTCTCTGTAGTATCAGGTGTGTGTGTGTGTGTGTGTGTGTATGTGAGTGTGTGTGTTTGTGTGCGTGCGCAGACCACATTCTCTTCATCTTCCCTCAGGTTCTCTGTAGTATCAGGTGTGTGTGCAGACCTCGTTCTCATCTTCCCTCAGGGTCTCTGTAGTATCAGGTGTGTGTGCAGACCTCATTCTCCTCATCTTCCCTCAGGGTCTCTGTAGTATCAGGTGTGTGTGCAGACCTCGTTCTCTTCATCTTCCCTCAGGGTCTCTGTAGTATCAGGTGTGTGTGTGTGTGTGTGTGTGTGTGTGTGTGCAGACCTCGTTCTCCTCATCTTCCCTCAGGTTCTCTGTAGTATCAGGTGTGTGTGTGTGTGTGTGTGTGTGTGTGTGTGCAGACCTCGTTCTCCTCATCTTCCCTCAGGTTCTCTGTAGTATCAGTTGTGTGTTTATGTGTGTGTGTGTGTGTGTGTGTGTGTGTACAGACCTCGTTCTCCTCATCTTCCCTCAGGTTCTCTGTAGTATCAGGCGTGTGTGTGTGTGTGTGTGTGTGTGTGTGCAGACCTCGTTCTCATCTTCCCTCAGGTTCTCTGTAGTATCAGGTGTGTGTGTGTGTGTGTGTATGTGAGTGTGTGTGTTTGTGTGTGTGTGCAGACCACATTCTCTTCATCTTCCCTCAGGTTCTCTGTAGTATCAGGTGTGTGTGCAGACCTCGTTCTCATCTTCCCTCAGGGTCTCTGTAGTATCAGGTGTGTGTGTGTGTGTGTGTGTGTGTGTGTGTGCAGACCACATTCTCCTCATCGTCCCTCAGGTTCTCTGTAGTATCAGGTGTGTGTGTGTGTGTGTGTGTGTGTGTGTGTGAAGACCTCGTTCTCCTCATCTTCCCTCAGGTTCTCTGTAGTATCAGGTGTGTGTGCAGACAACGTTCTCCTCATCTTCCCTCAGGGTCTCTGTAGTATCAGGTGTGTGTGTGTGTGTGTGTGTGTGTGTGTGTGTGTGTGTGCAGACCAGGTTCTCCTCATCTTCCCTCTTACTTTCACTTCTAATAGGCAAGGCTGAGACTTTATTGTTCAGTACAATCCTGGTGCTCTGAAGGTGAAAATCAATGCAAAATCCTGGAAAGTCTTGCTGCTCTGGTGGGATGTGCTTCTATGCTTGAGGCAGGCATTCCTGTCCAGGACTGAAGAAAGAGTTGCACTCTCAGATGACACAGCTGGACTGTTGACCAGAAGCAATATGTGCAGGCAAAGCCAGGACCATGGCACAAGGCGAGGGCTGGAGGTGGGCTCAGCCAGGTCCTTACTGTTTGTGCACTAAAGTCTGCAGTTCTGGAACACCCATTAATTACTAGGGTTTCTCTTCCCATGTTCCTGGGGAGCTCAAAGCCTCTTCTTACCATCCATGAGAGCTCATAGTGCCAAATGCAGATGGCTCCTGTCCCTCATCAGTCTAGAGCTCCTCTGACGTAGTTCTGAGGTAGTTTATGGCGAAGGGGGAAGATTCTTAAAGGACAGAAATGGACTTAAAGAAGGGGAAGGGTTTCAGGAAGCAGGAGTCATGGACTTCAAAGGGGGGGATGCTTCTTTCCCAGTTTTTCCTCAGACATGGGTGGTGATGCTCTAAGCTGAAATAGAAGACACAATTTAAGTAATGTTTAATGTCTCAAAATTTTCTCTGAAATTCTTCTGGTTTAGAAAGCTGTCCTTGAGACTTTGGGCAACCTCAATTATCCCCTCAGGAATTCCTAAGAACATGCGTTACTTACTTTTCTGTTGTGATAAATACCATGACCAAAACCAACTTGGGGGAAGAAAGAGTTTGTTTGGGTTTGTTTGGCTTATACCTTACATACCACAGTCCATCACTAAGGAAGTCAGGACAGGAAGTCACAGTGGGAGTGTAGGGCAGAGACTGAGGCTGAGTTGTGGAGGATTGCTGCTTCAGGCCTGCTTCGCTCACTTGTGCTCAGCCACTTTCTTTTTGTAAAATACTATTTTATTTGTTATTTTTATTTTATGTGTATTAGTGTACTGTCTGCTTGTAGGTAGGAGTGCCTGTGTTATGCAGTGATTGCAAAGGTCAGAAGTGGGTGTCAGATCTCCTGAAACTGGAGTTTCAGACAGTTTTAGCCATCATTTAGGTGCTGGGACTGGAATCTGGGTATTCTGGAAGAACAGCTAATGCTCTGACTTGCTAAGCCATCTCTCCAGTCCATCAGCCTGCTTTCTTACACAACCCTCAATCTCCTGCCCAGGGATGGCATCATCCACAGTGGGCTGGGCCCTCCCACACTGACAAGCCATTAAGAACATGTCCCACAGACATGGCCACAAACCGATCTGATGAAAGAGATGCCTCAGTCAACGGTCCCTCTGTCCAGGTGTGTCAAGCTGACAATCGAAGCTCTCCAGCACAGAAAGTGACACCCAGCCAGCACCTTCCATGCCTCTGCTGTAGCTCTCTCTGTCCCTGTCTTTCTGAATGTTGGGCCAGAGACCTCCCCCAAGGCACCCTTCAGCCGTACCCAGCACCAGTCAAGTGCCAACCATGCCTTGGGACCCTGCATCCAAGTGAGTCTAACAGCTTTGCCCTGCCAGATATGTAAATTGCCTTGGAGAAAAGAAACACTGTGTAACAAATATTTTTTCTAGACTTCTTTTACATAGTAAAGACATAATTTTGAATTGTATAGTTATAAAAACTCTACTCATGATTTAAAAGTATGATTATGTGTTTAACCAAATGTTTTAAGCAGTTGTAATTTTGGTTTCTGAGTGCATTCATACCATTTTAAACGTACTACTTCAGCCAGGGAATCTAATCTCCAAGGCTTCCAGTTTCTTCCAGTGTATGATTGGGAAGCACCCTAGGTGGTCCAATTAGTGGAAGCCTGGCTCCTCTGGTAAAGGCTATATATGGCCCTCTGTTTCTTCCGGAGTGACGGCAGCTCCGCTCTTTCCCACTGCACTGGACGTTCGAGGTGGCCTTCTCCTTTACTGGGACTTTTTGTCTTTCCCTTTGTTGTGCTCCTCAGATCACCACTGTCCTCTCTTTCTGCTATGGTCTCTCTCCATCTTAGAAGCGAGCCAAGTTCTTACCTTTCCTTCCCTTTGCCTCGTTTCTCTCATGTACAGTTTTGCACCCAAGTTAGCCCGACTTTATTTTCTTGGTGTGTTTTGAAAATCCTGACTAGTGTTCTTTTTTTTTTTTAATATTTTTTTTTGCCAGGCGTGGTGGCACACGCCTTTTTATTTTTTTTTTTATTAATTTTATTTATTTCTGTATGTGTATGAATGTACTGTCTGCATGCAAGCCTGTGCACCCGTGTCGTGCAATGCCGTGGAGGTCAGAAGACGGTGTCGGATTCCCCTGGAACTGGAGTTCTCCTGGAATTGGAGTTTCAGACAGCTCTCGGCCGCCATGTGGGTGCTGGGGATCGAACCTGGGTCCTCTGCAAGAGCGTCGGCGCTCCTAACCGCTAGGCCATCTCTCCAGCCCCCTGACTAGTGTTCTTACCTTGGGGAAGTAAGGACACTTCTTCCCTGGAGCTGGCCTCTAGTGGTTATATGCAGGTTTTTTATTTTTATTTTTATTTTTTGGTGTTTTTGAGACAGGCTATCCCTGTAGCTACAGCTGTTGCGGAACTCACTACACAGACTGGGATGGTGGTGAACTCACAGAGATCTGCCTGCTTCTGCCTCTGCCTCCCAAATGCTGGGGCTACAGGCGTGGGCCACCACGCCCTGCTCTATATGCAGTATTTTTTTCAAGTAGAAGGAAATCAATGAGTCTAACTCCTGCTTATCCTAAGTACTCATAGAAAAGTGGAATGGGGGCTGATTAATCTGATTAGAGAAAAGCAAATTTATTAAGAGTAACCTTGTTCTTTTTGTTCTTCCTCACTTTGGAAAAGGGACTGCGGAGAATATAAACTCCACCCTTTCTGTTCTTCAGAGCAAAATCACCTCCAGTTCTCCTGGAAGGACTGTGAAATCTGCCCCAGTCAGCATCTTATGCTCAGGCGAGATTCTAGTTTAACCTTCAGAGATGATACTAAAAGTGGTATTTCAGACTTTAGTCTATAATTCCTCTGTTTTTTTTTTTTTTTTTTGAAAATCAGTGTTCAAATGAAGAAAGGAAACATTTATTTGGTGGCGCTAAAGCCTGGAGGTGACAGCTTGGACACAGGAAGCTGAGGCCCAAAGCAGCTTTCTCCTGCTGGGCATGGAAATCCCCTTCCTTTCTGTCTGTTGGAACTCATTTTATTTCAAAGTAGCTAAGTACCAAGAAAGACCACTAAAAATGGACTCATAACTCCCGTGGGCTCATCTGGTGGAGTTTGTTTTGGGCTATTATCCATCTGGATACCCAGAGAGCCAGAAAAAAAGCAGTATCTAGGTTTTGGCACTATGAACACCTAGCTCTTCCTTCTGATAAAAAATGTCAGACAGATTTGGCTGCTGGAGAAGCTGGAACCAAATGCAGGTCTGGACCAATGGGAGGGGCTGGCCTTGAGTTTCACCATGGCTAAAGGCTCTAAGTCCAATCCATCTGAACCCTGTGGTCAATTCTGAATCAGAAGGAGACAGGGATATGGTTTCACATGATTAGCAGTGTGAACTCTAGATTAGACACTCTGTGAGGCAGCAGCCCTTCCCTATTGATGTCTGTTGTTTCCAACATATGGAATTACGAAGTTCTAAGAGCTATTCCACAGCCACAAGTCACCGTTGAGATATTGCTAGCAGGCTGATAAGAGACTTACCGTGTTAGAATTAGAGGGTATGACAGAACAGCAACAACTCTGTGAAGTTTACTTTATTCTTAGAGGATTTGGGTATTAGATGGATCAAAGAGCATCAATGGCCAAGTGGAAAGCAGCTGAGCTCGCAACCCTCCAGCCTCTGGGCAGGGTGTTAGAGTGCTCAGGCCTGCAGGTGACTTCCCAGCACGCAGGTGGGTCTGTAATTTAGTCTCAAGCATGGCTTTTCTAAGGGATTACCTGGACAGACCCTAATTAGAACAGGGCATATTTAAAATGGGGCACATGGGATTGTGCCCAAGAAATGAAATGATGTATCTGGCTATTAGAGAACACTTCATGTTTAGGATTTCATCTTATGTCTGTACATGTTCCCTGACCCCCAATTCTGCATCCTCAGCTCTGAGTACACATTCTTTAAAGGGACCAATTCTTCTAAGTGTTTTCCTAGGATTTTCCTGATTTTATTAATGAGGATTAAGCACACTAGGGAACTATCTCTATCCTTGAAAAACTGATATATATGTCGTAAATGATTGCATGATTGTGAAATGTTTATTGCACATTTAGGGCATCTGAATGAGGCTGTGTCCAGGCATGAATGTAGCTATCATGTAGAGGGAAAATGTCAAGCTTTCTTCTGCCTTGAACCTGAGTTAAAATTCTGACCCTTACTTGCTATGTGTGCAATCTTCAGGAACTTAGTAATGCGAATACAGTACCTGAGTTAGACTTTAATATCAGTGCTCAGTAAGTGGTGTCTAGTATTTTATGATTTGAAGTGAAGCTGGCAAAAAGGTTGAAATAAGTTATTCTTGATTCTTACAGAGCGTCCCAGAAATCCAAAGAGATCTGCATGAAATTGGGCCTCCTTGGAGGTCTTGATATTTAGTGTTATTTTCTGATGTGAGACTTTTTAGCCTAAGTGGATTCTGAAGTATCCCTGGATCACTCTTCATCTTGAAGATATTTAGGATGTGAGGGAAGAAGGCAGTGTTCCTTCTGCTCTTTCAGAAGTCCGTCACATGTGAGCTTCTGTGTCAGGGTGCTCAGAGAAGTGATGGCGTGATACTGTTTGGTGCTTTGTGGATGGAAGGTGGGGGCACATGCTGGGGAGGGCATTATTTCATAGGCTTGAAGAATACTCACAACAGGAGAATATCTTGGAGTCTACTAGCTCAATTCCCTCAATTTTATATGTAGGTAATTGGGCGGGAGGCAAAGTGCTTTGCCTGATATCATTCATTGAATTAGTGGCCAGATGAGTCCAAACCAAGGTTCCTGATAGGTGAGCATTTTCTGCATGGATAACCTACCTTTTCTGGACCATGCCCAATACGTTCTTTTATGTTATTCTTCTTTTCATCAATCTGGAGGCTAGAATTGTGAATCGTAGTATTTTTCTATTTTCATGTGACTGTCACCATAAACTTGGTGGCCTGAAACAGCATGAACTGACCGTCGAAGTTATCTAGGTGATGTTTTGCTAGACCTTCTTCTCAGCACCTTGCAAAGCTACAATAACCATGTTAGATTAACCATCTTCTTTGATGAAATTCAGGTTCTCATTCCAGTTCATGAGCTTGTTGACAGAGTCCGGGGCTTTGCAGTTGTGAGAATATGGTCTGTTTTCTTGCTGGTTGTCATCTGGGAATTTCTTTTTTTTTTTTTTTATTAATTTTATTTATTTCCGTATGTGTATGAATGTACTGTCTGCATGCAGGTCTGTGCACCCGTGTCGTGCAATGCCGCGGAGGTCAGAAGAGGGTCTCAGATTCCCCTGGAATTGGAGTTCTCCTGGAATTGGAGTTTCAGACGGTTCTCGGCCGCCATGTGGGTGCTGGGGATCGAACCCGGGTCCTCTGTAAGAGCGGTCGGCGCTCTTAACCGCTAGGCCATCTCTCCAGCCCCCATCTGGGAATTTCTAACTGTACCATATCACTCACATACATTTGTCATCTGGTTGTCATCTGTACCATATCACCCACATACATTTGTCATCTGTACCACATCACTCACATACATTTGTCATCTGGTTGTCATCTGTACCATATCACTCACAAACATTTATCATTTGACCTTCTCAGAACATGTAGTTAGCTCAGAGAACCTGCCTTTTCAGGAAGGGTCCAGTTCCTCCTTCTAAAGACTTTTACCTGATAAAGCCGGCCATAGGAGATAGATCTCCCTTTTTATTAATTCATAGTCAATTGATTTAAGGGCTTAAGTATATCCTCAGGAGTTCATCACCTTTTCCGAATGACATGGCCTAATTGTGGGAGTGTGTTCTAGTTTGTCTTCCATTGCTGTGACAAAACACTCTGATCAATACCAACTTGGGGAGGAAAGGGTTTATTCAGCTCACGTCTCCTGGGTCACAGTTCTCACTCAGGGAGCCCAAGGCAGGAACTCAGGACAGGAACCTGGAGGCAGGAGCTGAAGCACAGGCCATGGAGGAATGCTGTTTACTGGCTTGTTCCCCTGGCCCATGCCCCGCCTGACCTCTTATACAGTACACAACAACCTGCCCAGGGTGGCACCACCCATAGTGGCTGGGCCCTCCCACATTGCTCAACAATCAAGACAATACTCCACAGATGTGGCCACAGGCCAGTCCAATGGAGCCAATTCCCCAATTGAGGCTCCCTCAACCCAGGTGTGTCAAGTTGACACTAAAGCTATCCAGCACAGAGTGACATCCTAGTTCTTTTTAATTTCAGGAGAATGGGATTCCACAATATATATATATGTCTAGCAGCGTGAATCCTGGAGGCCATCTTAAAATTCTGCCCACCACAGGGATGTTGGGCATGGAAGGTTTTTCATGAGAAGGGGATGCTTGAAGCTGAGCACTAGGATGACATAGAGACTTCTAGTTAGCCCACTACCCATGACTAACCTGAGACACATTACTCATGCTTCTTTCACTTTCTTGATGCATAACATGTTATCTGGCACATCATAGCAACTGGGCTTTTGTTATAGTGTTAAATTCATATAAGTAAGTTAGAAACCAGTATGAACAAGTTTAGAGATTTGATAAAGCATTTTGAGTTTTAGCAACCATTTACCCAGGTTCAAGAGAAGTTAAGAGGGGCATTATAAGAGTTCTGTAGCATTCTGGCCTGTATTATTGTCAGTGTATTAAGGAACTGAAATCTCCAGACTGGTTACTAGAGAATAGCTTAAGTTAGACCCCACAGCTAAAAGAAAAAGATGCCTATATTCTTTGAAAACTTTAGTTTGAAAGCACTTCCAGCATTCAGCTCAACTAAAGGGAAGGGAGCTTTGTTGCAGAATACAACGACAGCTCTGGAAAATAGCAGCTGCCGTGGCGTTCTGACACAGGGAACATACAAGTAGGAGGGGAAACAATTTTGTGAAAAGCTACCTTATTTGGAAAAAGCCTTGATTTAAGTAAAAAAAAAAATCCCCAAGCATTGTAAGTTTGGAAATGAATAGAAATAGATATTCTTTGGCAGACCTAGCCAGTGATGCACACCAGACAGAGGCAAGAGGATAGCAGTTCATGCTTTTCCTATAAAGGGCTAAAAAGCTCAAATTCAGATGGATTTTTGACTAAACAGCTTATCTTGTTTTCTTCCCATGTCCCTCACTCAAAATTATTTCCCTCTTTTCTAGTAATTGGTTCAAAAACAAAATGTCCCATTTTATGAAAAACAAATGAAAACAAATACACATACAATGACTACCATTGTTTAGGAAATTCCCCAAATCTCTCTCTCTGTCTCTTTCTTGCTCTATCACTCTCTTGTTCTCTTATTCTCTCACTCTAGCTCTCTTGTACTATCTCTCTGTATTCAATGGATATATCAGTTATTTTCTATAGCTTATTTGTTAGGATCTATCCTACAATAAAATCACCTCAAGACACTGAATAATTACATATGTTTTCTAGAGTAAAGATTATATTCACTCAGTTTAAGAAATATAACCTAATGATTTCCTCTATTTCTCTAAACATTGCATAGTAGCTGATGCTTGAGCTAAAGTCCTAAGGGAAACTATTTCCCCTTAAATATCTGGGCCTAGTGTTTTTGGAAGGTCATGTCTCTGAAACATTAATATACTAAGAAATGCCCTGGATTGCTTCTTAGAACTACAGAACAAGCCAATGTATCTCTATAATCCCAGCACTTGGTTGGTGGAGGCAGGTGGATCAGGAGTTCAAGGTTGTCTTTGATTACTTCGGGAGTTTGAAACCAGCCTGGGCTACATGGGACCCTGTCTCAAAAAGACAATCTCCAAAGAAAAAGAGAGAGAAAAAAAGAGAGAAAGAATAAGAAAGAAAATGTAGAATGAATTGGTATTTCTGGTTTATAAGAACTCACATTTAAAATAAGCTTCCAGGGGCTGGGGAGATGGCTCAATGGTTAAGAGCACTGGCCACTCCTATGGAGGACCCAGTTTGGTTCCAAGAAGCCCACATGGTGACTAACAACTGTCCTTAATTCCAGTTCTAGGGGGTCTGGTGCCCTTTCCTGACCTTCATGGGCATTGTACACTAAGATACACGCAGGTAAAATACTTATACAAATAAAATAAAAAAACAAATAAAAATTGCCTTCCAGTGATTTTATTTTAGGATGTCCATATTGGAGAACTCCCTGAGAGCACAGATTAGGAGTTCAAGGCCTTCGTTTCAGGGAGGATTTTGGTATTTGTAAACCTTTCTTTTAATGCGTGTTTATTACAGGAATGTTGTTAAACATTATTATTGAATCAATGGTGGGATCAGATACAGTTAGTTGCCCGTGTTATTGTTTTAGATGTATTGTTTCCCCTGTAAACTTGAAACACAACCCTGAATCCACATTTGGGAGGAATCAGAGGCCTTCATAACATCCAGGAAGCACAGAGCTTTGCTCCGGAGATGTCCAGTCCTGTCCCTTTTCATCTTCTTGTGTCTTTCTTTAACTCTCATACCTTGCTGGTCAAAGTGAGCAGATGCTGAAGTTTCAGAAAGACCCATGTGTTGAAGCCCAGCAGACTTCCTAGCCTTCTAAATGTTCCCTTTCTTTAGGTTAGGATCAGAAGCAGAGATGTGAAGGCATTTTTTTAGCTTCCTCTGCTCTTTTCTTTTCCTTTTTTTGGTAGAAGATACAAAGCAAGTCTAGGGCATTGCGTTTAAAGAACTCTTCTCTCTGTCCTCTCATGACTTTCATTAGATGGTCTGACCCCTGAAATAAGTACTGCCGAAATCCATGTCTCAAAATTAGAGTGCTTTCCCATGTGGTGAAAGGGGAACCAAGAAGCCTTTTCCTGCCTCTGCTTATCTGTGAGGAAAGGCTTCTTCATGAATAGTCATCATGTGTTGGGAGCAGGCTGAGTTCACACTCCTTTCTTTGGAGCGCATGGCCACTCTTCTGACTTTGGCTGACCCATGTGGAGGTCTTCCAACCCAGTGCTCTCACCTGGACCTCTGTCAATTTCATGTCAGTTTGTGCCGGCCTCACACACCCCAGCTGGGAGCCTGCGCAGTACAGAGCAGACGACCTAGTGTGTCCTCGACACACCCCAGCTGGGAGCCTCCGCAGTATAGAGCAGACGACCTCGTGTCTCCTCGACACACCGCAGCTGGGAGCCTCCACAGTACAGAGCGGACGACCTAGTGTCTCCTCGACACACCCCATCTGGGAGCCTCTGAAGTACGGAGCAGACAACCTAGTGTGTCCTCGACACACCCCAGCTGGGAGCCTCCGAAGTACAGAGCAGACGACCTAGTGTCTCCTTGACACACCCCAGCTGGGAGCCTCGCAGTACAGAGCAGACGATCTAGTGTCTCCTTGACACACCCCAGCTGAGAGCCTCCACAGTACAGAGCAGATGATCTAGTGTCTCCTCTACACACCCCAGCTGGGGACCTCGGAAGTACAGAGCAGACGACCTCGTGTCTCCTTGACATTGCCCTTCCTTCCCACTTTTCTCCTCCTCAATCTCAATTCTAAGGCTGGGTAATACAAAGTTGCCTGTTAAATGTATATTGTCTATTGGTCCTTTAATCACTCTTGGCCGCAATTCACACGATGATCTTCCCTCCTAGAACCAGGCTGGTAGCTTCACAAGGCTACAAGCCTCCTCCTGGCAGGACAGTTCCTAGGCTTAGCTCTGGCAAGGAGGGGGAAAGGGACCATGGGAACTTACCCTACGAGAAATGAAAGAAAGACATGGACTCACAGAAAGTCCTGGAGATAGACTCAGTTTTATTCATTCCAGCAATGTGTTTATATACTAAAGGCTACTGTGCTCTGGACAAGGAAGTGGAGGGCAGGAAGAAGGGAAGGGCAAGCCACCTTGGCTCCTACCAGGGGGCTGCTGAGCTCCTGTTTGTGCAACCAGTAAACTAGAGGTATGACATTTTGCTCAGTACCTCGAGGGAAGGGGCGGTCCTGCTCTGGAACTTTGCAGAGATACGTGAGGCAGGAAAACAACGCAATACCCCGACCTCTTGTAGCTACAGATAACTCACAGAACCCATAGAGATATTAGATAACTCTCAGAGGTTCCTCGGGACAGGTCTTACAGGTCCGCCTGGAGCCAGGCAAAATTTCATTCCTACACAAAGTCATATTTTATTCCTTACTTTTTCAATAATTCTACAAATGATTAAACATAAAATTCTATGGTTTTTCCCGGTATCTTTGGTCTTATCTCCTTTTTTCCATGCTAACTTTAGCTTTTAATACGGAGCATGTTAAATACTGCATGCAGCCCTCAGCTGTCCTGATTAAAGACCTGTCCAACACCTACACAAAAACCCCCACAGGACCTGGGTATTATTTGGCTTTTGTAAAAATAATTTCTCCTGAGACTTTGATACATTAAAAATTATGGTCTGAGTCTTATATTTAGGAGCCCTGTATTTACTGCTCACACCATAGAAAATAATCCCACAGTAGAAGTTTTCTTACCAGCAACCCAAACTGGTGGAAGGTCATCTCTTAGAGGACTTAACTGAAGAGCACTCTTTCTGTTTCACACTGTAGTACCCTTGTAAGAGTATCCATCTAGATCTGAGCCTTCAGAAGGTCACCAGGAAAGAAGGAGAACAAGTGGAGGAATTGTGGGAAAGGAGAACAAGTGGAGGAATTGTAGACTCTCCTGGGGAGGCTTCCAAATCCAACGGTCAGCCATTGGGTACCCTGGGGCCAAGTCCTGGAACAGTGTAGACATGTACCGTCTTAAAGGTGTGAGTTCAGATGTTAGTCAGGGGTCCCAAACCTTTAAGATCTGAATAATCTGCCTCAAATTCCCCATTCTGCAGAACATGGAAGTAGCGCTGTGAATTTCTGCTTCACCCCAAGGAATATACTTTCCTCATGTTTGTCCTTTGAATCTGGCTTCTCTAATGTTGAAGGGAAACACATTCCTTCCCCAGGTTCATCTCTTACACATAGGTGTAGGAATAAATTGCACTGAAGGAAGGTGTTGGTGCTTTTGGTGCCCTGGGCAGCTTTCTGCTTTCACACTGAGTCCTTGTCTTCTCATCTTGATCCATTTTGCCTGTCATTGCTTAAGTCATAGCTTCACCTTCAGATGCTCCACCCCCTTCCTCCTTCCTTCCTTTTTTATGACCCCTGTCCCCAATAAGCCCCCATGCCAACCAATGTGCACTCTTCAGATTAGGCAGGGACAAATGGGGAGTAGGAGAAGGGAAGGGCATAATTCCTTTGCCAAACACTTAAAACTTTTCTTTTAAAGTCTGTCCTTTCTTTGACACGAACTGTAGTTCTTACTGCTTAGATCAAAATATTTTCTGTTTTGCTGGATGGAAATGTCATATGAATAGACATAGTCACATGTGTGCACAGAATATTAACAGATACGTATAAAGACACATGCACAGAATTCATCCGTGTATGTAAGAAATACTCCAAATAAAAAGATTTATATGTCTAGACAGGTGTGGCGGCACACACCTATTAATGTCAGCAGTTTTGAGGCTGAGTCAGGAGGATTGCCATGAGTTTAAATTTGTCTTGGACTACAGAGTGAGAGACCCTGTCTCAAAAAAGTCATATTTGTTTCACACACATATATACAAAAGAAAGAAACTAAAGTGTAGAAAATAGCCATTTGAATGGCATTTATTGGTGGTATCTCTTTTCTGTTTATCCTGCAATTTTAACATTTATGTCTGTATTGCTTTGTAACTTAAAAAGCAATGACACATCCCAAAGCTTACCTACTGCCAAGGACGATTACTGCTCTAGAAGACTCCAGGGGAGGCTTTATCCTTGCCGAATCCTTTGGGACCTCAGGAAATCATGTCTCCTTTCTGAGCCGTTAGAGACAGAAATTGGTTGTAGGATTTTTTTTTTAACAGGTGGAAGTTGTAGGTGACCTTGAAAGAACTACTTCAGTGCAGTGGTGGGGAGGACAGTTCTGATTCTCCAGTGGGTTCATCTACTTTGACTACTTCACAATAACAGGGCCTCAGTCCCCGTCACTTGGGTAACTGAAGGGTGACCATGACTTGAGCCTGTGAGTTTGAGGCTGCTTGGCAAAATAGCGACACTACATTGAGAGAGAGAGAGAGAGAGAGAGAGAGAGAGAGAGAGAGAGAGAAGTAAGAATAAAGAAAGGTGTACTTGCTTTGTTTTATTCTAGAGAGAAAAGTTACTTCGAGATCCTGAGAATATAGAATGTCTTTTCCAGGACTGTGTCCTTTGAGTGAGAGCTCACTGTAGGCTTGGGAGTGAGCTGTGATTTTTCCTCTAGAAAGAGTATATTATAACTTTCTTTCCTATAGCTGATATTTAATGTATTCTTTTCCTGTCATTGATGAAGGTGATGCTATTTATCACCTTGGAGCTTGTGGAGTTATTCTGCAGAAATAGACAGAGTTTTTGAAGCATGCTTTAATGCCCATCATGCACCTCTTCTTGTCACTGGGGGCCTCATTTCCAAGACAGTCAACCAAGCATTGTGCTGAGAACACAGAATTTGAATTCAGTCAGATATGGATCTCAATTCCAGGTTATCATTCAGCGGCTTGTTTCCTTAGGAGTACTTGATCACTGGAGCCTTAGTTTCCCTGACTGCAAAGGAGGATCAAGATGGTTGCCTCAGTGACTTGCCGATTAATTAAACAGGAGAGAAGCATATGTCCATCAAGGTACTTTCATAGGGAAATATTAATTCTCCCTCTGTGGGGAATAGAGCAGCTACAAACTCACCCTTGGGGCTGAATTTACCACCTCAGCCTCTCTGGCAACAGCACCAGCCACACAGTCCAGCCCACTTGAAGCCATCATCCTTTTACATGCAGGCCTCCTTCTCAGGCATCTCTGTCATGATGTTGGCTTATGTTGTATTTTATATGATGCAGTATGATGTGGTATTTTCTTAGGCAGCTTTCCTAGAAGTTAAGGGAAAGCAGACATTTCTGCATCAGGTAAAAACCACTTAGTAAACCACTGTTTTCCTCTATGATACAGTTGACGAAGCTGATGCTATGCTATGGTGTCAGCTGTCCAAGTAGGTCCCCCACCAGGCATCACAACACAGATCAGGTTGAACGGGAGCACCCACGGAGGCCTGACAAGGTGTTACTCAGGAATCTGCAGAAAAGATTTTGTACGTTTCCAACTTTGTCTTTTCCATTTACTCCTCCATTTTACAACCACAACTTGGACCCTGAATATAAGCAAATATAAACAATATCATTAACACGGAATAAAAGAAATGATATTCAATAATGTGGCCTAGTTTTGACCCTCATGTGCGCACCAGCATTCCAAACAAAGACTCTTTCTTAAGCCAAAGCTTATACTCAGACACCGCTGCAGCCCAAACACACTGCTGCTGACGGCCAACCAGTAGGTGGTGCTGCGGCTCCGTATATTACTTCTGAGGGCCGCAAGTGTGCCTTAGAAGAAAGTTGCATTTCTAATAGGCAAGTATTTTAATGAGGTGGGTGCAAGGGTCTGCTAAAAAGAGTAGCCCCTTTTTGTGTCAGTCAGAAGTAAGCTCCTCTCAGAAGGGACTTAGCTCATTTGACCTTGGAAACTGACTGCTTAGCTCTACCAAAAAGAATGAAAATCAGAGGGGAGATTTGCAAAGAATAGAGCTTTCAGTTCCCCTGCACAGAAATAAGGATAGCAGACAGCAAGTAAAAAAAAAAAAAAAAAAAGAGATAAGAAAAAAACCCAAAAAACCAAAAAAAAAACAGAACAGCACAACTAAAGATATTAGCCCTGGAGAGCCCTGAGGTTAATGTGAATGATAAGAACCACAGAACCCTGCTGCATACTAATTTGGTTTGTTAACTTATTGCATCCTTGAGAGAATATTTTTTCCTCTGGACTAGAGGAAGAATTCCCTTGAGCTTCAGAGGTTTTTGTACCAGGAGATTAAGTAGCATAGAAAATTACAGGCCTGCATTGGTGCTGTCTGAGTTAAGGTGGTGTCAGCATCCCTATTTTAAGCCATTTACTTTCAAGGATGTAAGCTTGCTTGGGACATACAGATTCAGTCCCTGTCTCACACATGCACGAGGAGTAGTCTATAGTCTAGGTGGGAATTGCTCCAGAAGGGATGGGTCATTGGAGCTGGCTTTTATCCTTAATCTGAAAAGACCACAGAAGTTAAGAATCTCCTAGGTAATGGGTAATGGGTTTTAAAAAAGTGCTGCAAGATTTGTAGTGCAAAGACTTACTGCTCAAGCATGACAACCAAATTGACAAAACACCTCTGATTAGCCTTTAATGATTACTTGGGCCAATGGTCTGTGAACCAAGATAGATCTGCATGAAACTGTAATGGCCTTAAGGGGCATCTGCATAATAAATACCTATTTTTAAATTGGTTAACAGACAGTAGAGAATATCACCCTAAAATGCCAGCTAACTGTGACATATGATAACTTATCCCAAATTCTTGAACATACATAGCTTGTCTTCTGTCAGCTAAATGTGCTCATAAGGGAAGCAGAGAAGATAAACGTGCATGGAGCTTCCTGTATAGTCCAGACTCTATGGTCTTATTCCCACAGTGATTCCACTCGTGTGTAATAGGAATTGTTGTTCCTATTTGAGAGATGAGAAAACTGAGTCTTCCCTAGGTTAAGCCGCTTTCCTTGGGTACTCCGTTGTGAGCTCAGGATTACTCAGAGTGAAGCCCATGATTTTCTTTCTACTTCAGCTCCTGTGTCTCTTCCTAAGAAGCTACTTATTGCTTTTGCTTCTTTCTTTTTGCTTCTTTCTTTCTTTCTTTCTTTCTTTCTTTCTTTCTTTCTTTCTTTCTTTCTTTGTCTCTCTCTCTCTCTCTCTCTCTCTCTCTCTTTCTTTCTTTTTTGACAAAGCTATTCAGTTTCAGTCTCCTCATCTACAGAATGGGTAACATTATCTGCATCTCAGGGTTATGGAAATGACTGAGCACAGTGTTTAACACAGAGAAAGCGCTTGCTTCAAGGCTGTGACAGCATCGTTGTGCTGACATTTGTCCCAGAGTGGAAAACAAAGCCATAATGACAATGAGCTTGGACTGCAACCACACCTTTTTGCATTTAAGGGACTTATATCACAGGTGTGTTAGCTTCCTCAGTTCTCTGGATTCATGAGGTGGAAAAGTAGAGTGCATACATTGATTTTTCAGCCAATAAGTAGACAAAGACCAAGAAAGAAAACAGGCATGGAAAATTGTGTGTCGATACTTAGAGAAACAGGGTGATTGCAGTAATTGAGCAGAACCAGAAGGAGTCACACATGTGGCTGTAAGCTGCTCGGAGTCTCAGTGCTGGCCTTGACTTCCTGGTCTTGAAACGGACTAGGAAGGATTATGTAGATAAGAACCTTCTTCTCAGATCAACAGGATCAATGTTAGGTACAATATCTTATGTGTGGAATTAAGTCCCTTCCAGAAGCAAAAATCACACCAAGGGTTTTGATAAGAAGCACATATCTAATAATGTCTTCTCACAAGGCCCAGGAGCTTCTGGTAGGTGTCCCTTGCACTTTTATGTCACAAAGATGGCAAGGGGAAGTTGGCGGTCTGGAAGGAGGCAGCATTTGGGCAGAAGAGAGGACAAGGGAGAGAGGGGGAGGGCGGGGTAAGAGTACAGAGCAGAGAGGGCGAGTGCTAGGGAGAGAGGGGGAGGGCGGGGTAAGAGTACAGAGCAGAGAGGGCGAGTGCTAGGGAGAGAGGGGGAGGGCAGGGTAAGAGTACAGAGCAGAGAGGGCGAGTGCTAGGGAGAGAGGGGGAGGGCAGGGTAAGAGTACAGAGCAGAGAGGGCGAGTGCTAGGGAGAGAGGGGGAGGGCAGGGTAAGAGTACAGAGCAGAGAGGGCGAGTGCTAGGGAGAGAGGGGGAGGGCAGGGTAAGAGTACAGAGCAGAGAGGGCGAGTGCTAGGGAGAGAGGGAGAGGGCGGGGTAAGAGTACAGAGCAAAGAGGGCATCGAGTGCTCAGGGAGCTGATGCACAGGAGGAAAATGAGCACAAAGAAGACTCTTCCCAGCTCCTATAGTTCTGACTAGTGATGGAGGGGAATTTTCTTTTCTTTCTTTTTTTTTTTAATTTTTTAAAATTTTATTTATTTATTTTGTATGCATATGAATGTACTGTCTGCATGTAGGTTTGTGCATCCCTGTCGTGCAATGCCCCGGAGGTCAGAAGAGGGTCTCGGATTCCCCTGGAACTGGAGTTCTCCTGGAATTGGAGTTACACACGGTTCTCAGCTGCATGTGGGTGCTGGGGATCGAGCCTGGGTCCTCTGCAAGAGCGGCGCGACGCTCTTAACCGCTAGGCCATCTCTCCAGCCCTTCTTTTTTTATTTAAATATTTTTACTGAAGTTTTGAGAATTTCATACAATGCATGTTGATCGTATTCAGACCCCTCCCGTAGCTACATCCCCCTTTCTACCTCTCCAACCTCATGTCCTCTATTACTATCTTTTTTTCACACCCAATTTTTTATTGAAGTTCTGTGCATTTCATACAGAATTACAAATCAAATCTAGACCCGTGGCCCCCCCTGTGCCCCCCCACCCCACCATTGCTCATGAATTCTATAAAAAATGTTTTTCATCTTTTTCTCAGTCTCTCTCAAAATTCTTGATGCAGAAGTTTACTGTTCAAGCAGATGTTTGCCATTTCAGTCAGTTCTTTGACCCATTCTTTTGTTGTTGTTGTTGTTGTTCCTTCCAATGTACATCACTCCAAATATGCACATATGCACTCCACATATATCATAGGGTTTAGCATCTTCAGCTTATGCTTTTTTCCTTTATTAGGCTGAAAGATGTCGTGTTTAAAGGCTCCTCCTTGGCAAGCCCAAACCACCATCAGTTCTGTCCTTGTGCTCCACACTGGGGTTTTCCCGTCCCATGGTCACCAAATGAGGTCCAGTAAGCAGCGCATCCTGTCTTGATCCTCCTGTACTGGTCTCTGTGATACAGCCTGGGTAGTCCAACAATGGCAGTCTATACTCTGCAGAAGTGGAAACCCCAGTAATAGCTCAGTCCACAAGCTGGATGTCTCAGCAGTCCCCATCTGGCACTGAAGGTTTGGAGGATTCTTGGAGAGACATGAGTCTTCAGTCCATATTGGAAGGTTGAAAAGCTGTGTCTCATGTCTTTGAAGGATGGCAAAAGCAGTGGCAGCCACAGGGTAGCTGCACTTGCCAGTAAGACAGGCAAAACAATTGTGCTTTTTTTTACTAAGATCTCAAGTTTTATACCTGAAGTACAATCTCTTGGGACTTACTATTTATCTATTTCTGGTTATACTTTCCTTTTGGATGTTTAAGGCCACACAGTAAGCCCAGATTAACCAAGGTTTTTGTTTTCTCAAGTTCAGTTGAAGATCTGGTCCTCAAGGGTCACTCAGGTTTTTTGGGGGAGGGAGCACCTGGCTCCTTTTGGCTTTTCATTTACCAGCTCCATCCACTAGAGGACAAAGTCAGGTCTTGCTAGACCAGGCTTCGCTTTTTGAAGCATGAGCAGACTTTCCTCTTTATAGACTGTACACTGGCTGAAGTCCCATTAGTGGATCTATGGAGGTGAATTTTCTGTATGTTTCCAAACATATGTGTACTACACACACACACACACACACACACACACACACACACGCACACACCTCTACTTCAAGTTTTATGAACTTCCTTTATGTGCCTGATGGTGGTCTAAAATGCTTCTGTGCTATTAGCCGAGAGAATCTGACTACAATGGACGTTGCATTTTTCCATATTAGGCATGAAGAAAATGATAGATTTTTATCACATAACCAGTTAGAGGTAAAGCAAAAATTTATGCCTGGACTCAAGTTTGTTTTCATTGTGGTACAAGATTCAATAGCAGCACCATTGTCTGACATTGGTTATGATAATAGAAATGGACAAGACTGCATATGTAAAGCCCCTCAAACATAGACTTGTATGTAATAAATGCTTAGAAGTGTTAGTTTCTCTCTACCCCTTCACTAAGCAGTAAGACTGTATGTAGCCTAACACTTCCCAGTTAATTAGCAAACCTGGTTTAATTCGAACTATTGTATTTCCAGAGGAAAAAAAAATTTTAATAGATGAAAACCCTTAACTTTATGAAATAGCCTCTAAGAGACCCTCAGATGTTGCTGAGAATTGAGCTCCCAGTTTCATTACAAATAAAAACAATAGAAACTGCTGGTCAAGGCAGAGCAATCAATTACAGGTGACTGTCAGGAGTCGCATTTACTGGGAAGAAATCTAGAAGCACAGCAATATTGAAACACAGTGTGAATTGCGTTGTTCCTTAATGGCTGGGGCCCTCTGGTAGTAGGCAGATGTGTGGAATATGGCATCTTTAAACTGCATTCTTCTGCCTCCTGTGGGATTTCACCTCATCTCCGTGAGCTCATCTCCATACCATGCAGGTTGTCTAGTACAATGTGTGTCTCAGGAGAGGATGATGGTGAGACTTGGAAAAAGGAATCAGCTCCTGTTTAATGCAGGAAACACACTGATACTACACAGAGAACTGTGCAAATTAACACCATCTGGGTTAATAAGGCTGATGTTGACAGAGTTTAAAATTGCTTCCGCAATTAAAAAGCTCAAGGAAATCTATATGTTTGGGTTTCAGTGAGGATATATCAAATAGCGATGAAGATTCTTTGTTTTTCTAAAAATAAAGAAAATAGGGCTTTACTTCACACATTTTAAAAGGACAGGGATGGTGTGACATAACCTAGTCCTTGTCCAGCTACCCCTGAGCCAGGCTGTTTGTAGATAGCCAGGCAGCCACTGCTTTCCCAGCAGATTCACCCAAGCCTCCTCATGCTCCTTTGCAAGAGAGGAAGGCATTGCTTCTTACTCCCCCTCCCCTGCTGCCCAGGCATTTGAAAATTATTTTCATTGTTTATGATCGGTAACATTCCACTTTATAGAGCTGAAAATTGAGGCGTGCGCACGCACACACACGCATTCAAGGTCTTGTTATCAGCCAGTGAGCGGTGGCTTACAGCAGGATGTGCCTCCTCTGCTCACCCTTAGGTAAGGCATGCAGAGGCTCTAGATTTTACAATTTGACTCAGTGGTACCTTTCACTCTCCACTGACTCAGAATTCCTGTGGGAATGTTATCATAACAACAGCATGACATTCATGTCCTGCAGGGATCACAGGCAATTCATATCACAGAGCTGGCTGGGGCTAGCCTAGTCTCCTCTCTCTTTACTGCTGACCATTTCACTTAATAAAAAATTGATTTTACATGCCTAGCTTTTGAAAATAAAACAGCAACAGCCACTTCATGAAGAAGCTACAAAGTGTCAACCTGGAATATTTTTTCTTTGCTCTGGAGGTTGAAGGTCTGAGCCTCCTTGGTGTCATCTTCCTAGGTGATGCTCATCTGGGAACATCTTCCAAAGCACTTTCACCTTCTTCAGCATGCCCTGGATGCACTAACTGCTCACACCTTCCTCTGGGAAGAGGAGAGGAGGAAACCCTGCAGCTCTCTCTCTCTCTTTCTCTCTCTCCTCCCTTTCTCCTCTGTTTTCTCTTATTCCTCTCTGCTTCCAGGTCAGAGCTCTGAAGCTGGGGTCTGCTCAGGGCTTCCAGGGCTCTATAGAGCCTCAGGAACTATGTGAAAATTTGATAGGTATACTTCTATACTTGTTCTTGAAAACAAGGTCTATGACTTTAATCTGATTCTCAGAGAGGTCATGTGGCTCATGGAGTAGCTGGGTTATCTGACTATGAAGTTCTGTGTGATGAGAAGAGAGATTCTGATATGCTTTGGTCCTTTCTGATATGGTTTCGCTATTCTGTATGCCGCCTTCTACTTGATCTTCTGATTTATGTAACAAAAACAAGATGGTTGATTATTGCCTACTTACAAATTTATCCAATAATGAGAGAAACATTTTGTGGAGAAAAATGGAATTTTTCATGACTTCTATAGATTGCATGTTTTTAATTCATTGGTTAATTTTCAAACAATGTTGATAAAATGGGTGTTTTTAACTGGTTGCAACAGCCAGAACTTGGCAGCTTTCACATTAAAATGAATATTGTCAGTTTTTCTAAAACGTTTGAAAGACCTCCTGAAGCTGCACTCAGATCCATGCATGGGAACTGCCCGGCTGAGCATGCGGGTGAGCCAGCTCTCCCTCTCCCTCCTTTCTGCACTCATGTGTCCTGTCCTCCTAGACAAACCTCTTTCTGTTTACACAACCATCTCGTTTATGTGTATGCGTCTTCCTGTAGACATTTACATTACCCTGTTCTAAAGCTTTGCAATGAGAATATGAGGAAGGAAGGGGTTTTCCCTTTGGAGGGTCCAACTCCCAGTGTCTAGACACTCTTTTCAGCTGGCTCCACAGTCCTGGCTGCACTGAGAGATGGTTGTTTACAGTTCTTCTTCCTCATTTCTTTCAGCATGCTGGGGAAGGTGCAGTCCTTCAGTACCCATGCCGGAACAGACCTAAGGAACAACCCATGGCAGACTAACCCAGGAGGCAAAGGTGAGAAGAACTTTGTTGTGCATTTCTGGTTCAAAGTCATCATTGGGATCAGACTGAAGCCAGAGCTCCTGCTGAGGAGGCGGCTTTACCTAGCTGCCCTCTCTCCCAGCCTGCTGCCCTCTCTCCCAGCCTGCTGCCCTGTTTCCCAGCCTGCTGCCCTCTCTCCCAGCCTGCTGCCCTCTCTCCCAGCCTGCTGCCTTGCCTCCTGTTTCCTGAGGGTACCTTCCCAATCGGTTTCCTGGGAGAGAATTCTCATCCTAACTTCTTCTAGGAAACCTGACCCAAAAAGGTATCCTCTGCTAAGAGGAGACTCTGAGAGCAATTGTCGTTTGTGGTCAATCAGTTCCATTTTCTTTATAAAACACATGGGAATCAGAATTTGAAAGTATTCTAAAATCCTTCTACGCTTTAGCTGAATATTAATTCCTATTGAGAAATGGCAAGGAACTGTTCCTCCCATTGTGGTGTGATGCCACGAACCCCTCTCCTCCACGCAGAGTGCCGCATTGAGGATGACACAGAGGGCTAATTCACGGTGCCCAGTGAGAAAAGACAAAGGGCTCAGTGCCACTGAGACAGAGATTTATTTTTATTCACAGACCTTGGAAACTGGAGGTGTGGCTCACCAGGGAGGCCTGAAGAGGGACACAGGTTTAGGTCAGGAAGCAGGAGCAGGAACAGGCAAGGTGGCGAATGCGGCTAGGCTCTGGTCTGCTCTGGGTTTCCTTGGGAAAGCTGAGCCAGGGAAGAGGATACAGTGTAGAACTTGTGAGTCTGAATGCTGCCTGTGGGCTTTGAGTGATAGGGATGTCTCCCGTAGTTGCCTTGCTAGTTGCCTGATGCCTGGATCTTTAGAGTGGAAAAAAACATGTGGGTTCTGTGAGTTAGAACAGGAGGTGGATGGTATGAAGGCAGGATTGACTGGTTTTCATATGAAAGGCTTAGTATCTTCAGGAATCAGCTATTCTGGGAGAGGGGAAATCTCTCCAAGGATCTATGATACTCCCAAATGTCAGGGCCTCAAGAATACAGAAAATAAATATAGTTGGACTGGAGATTAAGAGCAGTTAAGAGCACCAACTGCTCTTGCAGAGGACCCTGGTTTGATTCCCAGCACCCACATGGGGCCTAAGAACTGTCTTTAAGCCAGTGGCACACACGCCTTTAATCCTAGCACTCGGGAGGCAGAGGCAGGTGGATCTCTGTGAATTCAAGTCCAGCCTAGTCTACAGAGCAAGTTCCAGGACAGCGGGGCTACAGGGAGACCCTGTCTCCCAAAAGACAAAATATCATTAATCTTATCTCTATATATTATATATATATATATCTATATATCTAATACAACCATCCCTATGATGCATGAATGTCAATAGTTATAGAATCTGAAGAAACAGTTAAATGAACTGACATGGTGGCTCAAAGGCAGAGAGGAGTGGGAATAATCACAAGGTCTGGGGCGTTCAGAGAACATGACAGTTAGCATGTGCATCCTTCCTATCTTACCTGTTTTTTCCAAAGTTCAGTGTGGGTGCCATTTCTTTCCAGAAACCTCCCTTGATTAGGTGCCCTTCCCAGAGCTTCTTTAGCAAACTGTAATCATCTACGTTGTCACTTTTCTTGAAATGCTTATGAATAGTTAATGACATATAACTGATATACATATGTAAATGGACCACGTGGTAGGCTTTGATGGTTTAAAGTATCACCATAGTCATGAAAATGAACAGGTCTACCACCTTAAAGTGTTGTCTAGTGAATGCCCTTTGTAGATTTTCCCCTCTGTTCTTACTCTTAGTCTCCCAAACCACAATGCATCTGCTTTCTGGCACTATAAACTTAGCTTGAATTTTTGAGAGTTTAATATAGCTAAAATAATCCACTGTGTCCATTTCATTTGGTTTCTGTCCCTTCTTCTGTTATTTTGAGACCCATCACCAGTAGTTCATCCTGTATTGCTGAGTAGTATTCCATTGTACCGATGTGCCACAGTTTGTTTCTTTAGTTTCATTAATGGACAATGTCCTCTTTCCAGCTTGCACCTCTTACAAACAAGGCTGCTGTGGATATTTGTGTGTGTTTGGAGAATGAAACAATATCCATAGAAGAGGAGAAAGGAATTGCAAAGCATGTATCCAGAAAATAGTTTGCATCCAGAATATTTAAAATGCCCTTAAATTTATTAACAAGAAAACAAACCATCTGGTAAGGAAATGGGGAATAGGAACTTGTAGAAGAAGATATAGAAATTAAGATTCATATGAAAAGCTCAATATTTTTGGTTGATAGGGAAAATTAGATTCAAAATAAGGCATCATTATGAATGTACCATTGAATATTTAGAGTTCTTTTTTAAAAAGGCTGGAAATATACCTAACATTCTGATTTATGATTGTTTCTTCTGTGTGCACGCATGTGCGTGTGTGTGCGCACATGCACGCTCAACTGTGCATGTGCATGTGGAAGCCAAAGGCTGATGTTGTATCTTCCTCTCTCGCCTTCCACTTTTCCTTCTGAGGCAGGCTGTCTCACCGAGCCTGGGGTTCCCTGTTGCAGCTAGACTTGCAAGCACTTGGGATCAGACTGTGCTGCACCCAGCACTGGGGTTAGCGTGTGCAGTGCCATGTCTGGCACCGGACTTTTTACATGGGTTTTGGGATCTGAACTTATGTCCTTCTGCTTGTACAGCACACACTTTACTCTCTGGGCTTCTTCTCAGTCTCTTGGCTGTTTCTTTTACAAGAGTGCAAGTATAGGCAAGTTGAACTTAGAGATACTGTTTTAAAAACCTTATTTTTTTTCTTATGCATTTAAAGCAAAACAAGCATAAAAACATTAGTCTGGAAACTCTGTGAAAGCAAAGCAAACCTTAGGGACCTTCCGTGTAGCTGACTAATTTTGGATCTATCATCAGCTCGTGCCCAGCCAGCTAAGTAGCCCATTGGTTCTCAGTGAGAGTACGGCTCTTGGGGTTCTCTCAGCACTGAGGCATACCTAGGTAAGGCAAATGCTAGATTTAGCTAGTCAAGCAACTTCTTCACTGATGAGTTCAGTCAAGACAACGTCTCTGCTCCTGCCACGGGAGCCAAGCTCCCTGAACCTTTTATGGCTTTGAGTGCTGCCCAGACACGAATCATTATGTGGCATGTCGTCTCTATTGGATTCTCTTTATTGTTTTACCATAACCATCAGGTCTCTTGTCTGGAGCTGGTAAATGAAATCCCATGAACAAAGTTGAGCATTGGAAAATATTCCTAAATTTTAGTATTTCTAAGGATTATCATCTTCAAAACCCAAGACGAGACTACAGTACACCTTTGCAGCTCTGCCATGAGTTTCTTCGTGGTTCTGTCAGGATTTTTCTAGGCTTCCCTCCAGGCTCGTAGTCCACTGCTGACCTCTGTGCTTTCCTAGTCCCTGTGGGCCCTCCTGGTCCATCCATTACCTCCCTGCTGCGGTTCCTCTCTCTGTCTAATTTTCTATTTATTTATGTATGAGTTATTCAATTATAGAATATAGTTCTGATTTATTTTGTCCACCCAGCCTCTCAATTTGTTGCTAAGTAAATGTGGTGATTGGATGAGGTATATACAGTCTGATGTCTTAGATGTGATCTTATGCTCTTAGGAATGTCAAGAACTATTTAATACATCAAACAATTCTGTCTTTATTCAGTTTTTCAGAGTATTGGTACTATCTTTAGAGTAGAACATTAAAAGCTTTGAACAAAAATATAAACGCTATTTCCCCTATATTTAATATATAGTATACATTTCTCTATGTAATATTATATCTCCCCATTATATTAATTATATATATTATCTGTGTATTATGGAGTACAAGTAAAATATGGAAACTGCATTGTTAATGAAACTACTGTCAATGTACTGTAACACCATTTGGGGAAATAATTTGTCAGTTTAAAATTTACTTCCATATTTAATCTGGTATCTGTATTTCTACAAAATGGCAAAAGATTAGAGTCTAGCAGGCTCTCCTATGCTTTTAAGGAACGTGTCACATCTTTTCTGATTATACAAGAGGCATAGTTTTCTATTAACTTTTTTTCTTCTTAACACAAATCTCTTTCAGTATTAGTTCTAAATCTTTTTTTCTTCAGACTGGGTCTTGCTATGTAGCCCAGTATGGCCCTTCAACTCACCAGGTGGCCATCCTATAATCATCCTGTCAGCTTCCCCAGTACTGGGATGGCAGGCATGCATCACAAGCCTGGCATCCTGAATCTCGCTGTTCATGGTAATGTGAACATTTAGCATGGAATGGCAGCACAATTCTCTTGATACTAATGACTTAATTCTATGCATGGGACAAGAGTGGGTTATCAATAGTAGATGTCTGCTATCTTCAGAATAAAGCTCTATCTATCATCTAGCTATCCTCCATCTATCTACCTATCAATTGATTGATCGATCATCTCTCTATCTCTCATCTATGATTATTTCCTTATTTGTGAATATTAATCATTTTGAAAGGTTTCCAGAAGAGTGTACCATGCAGTGTGCCACCAGAAATGCATGAGTGTTCTAAAGAAAATTTAATAGCTTTCAGAAATGGACTTCATTGTGAGCCAATTACATGGTTGTATGAAGAGTTCGGTTAGACGGATGGTTATTGATTCGGTTCCTGACAGAAGCTTAAAGATCCTCTTTTTATTCTGTGTACATTTTATTCTCACTATTTGCTTATTAAATAAAGCAGAAGTTTAAATATAGCAGAAGACTAATAATTTTTTGCTACAGTTGATGTTCTGGAGAGGTTATAGGCACCGATTTGGGATCAAAAGAATCCTGCAACTCTGTGCTCTAATTTTTGCACCAAAGCTTTCATTTGGCACTCAAACATTTTAATGATATGAAAGTGTGACAGACAACATCCTGATTAATTTATTTTTTTCTGGTTTATGCTTTTTACTGCTTGCAATGTTGCTACTCAAGTCTCCTGAAAAATGGAATTGAAGGGATTTAATGTCTATCTCTCAGTTAAGCACAATCATCAAGTTCCTAATCCAAGATTTCCCACCATTCAAATTAAATAGATTTTCAGATCCATGGCAAGAGAGATGTAATTCTAATAGGGATAAATGAAATGACAATCATCAATACGGTTTGGGCTTCTTAATATGAATAGAAAAAGTGTGCTAGAAATGCAATAGGAGAGAGTGAAGATCAGCCCTTCATCCTTTCTTTGGATTGGCTGTTTTTGTATGTGTGAAGCAATTAATATTTTCTTCATTTTGACTGTATATCTCTCTATCTATCTATCTATCTATCTATCTATCTATCTATCTATCTATTCATCCGTCATCTATCTAGCTAGTCTTTCTCCGTCACTATCTATAACCTCTCTAGCTATCAGTTGTTTGACTCTCTTCTCTGACTCCTTTTCCCTGCATTGATTCTGGGGTTGGAGTTGATAACCATGTCACATTTGAAAGCAGGCTCAACAGTAGGTTTTGTCAGTGGGGGGGGGCTTAGAGAGACAGTAATCATTACAAAGAGAGTTTTGCTCTGTGCTTTTCTCTTCATCCTGTAATCCATGGGAGGCAAAAGAGTCCTCTTCAAACTTCTTTGAGATTCTCTAGGTAAAATCTTAGTGGGAAGCTGGAGACCAGCTCCCATCTATTATCAACCCAGTGAGTAGTTTCCTACTGACCAGTTTCACCTCAGCACAGCCTAGTGAACTTTGTCAACATCTCAAGATGGCATTTGCAGAACAGCTCTGTCCCACAGTACCTTGGGAATTTTCTTTGTGCAGCAGGTACCTTTCTGCCTTCTCCAGCTGGGACTCCACCATAGCCCTTGTGATCTGGTGCTTTTCTGCAGTCATAGTTCTTTCTTTGGGTATTCTCTTTCGCCTTAGTGGTGTAATGACCCCCAACATTTGCTATGAGTCCTTTTTAGCCTGTTTATTAATATATATATATATATATTTTTTTTTTATTTTTACTAGTTAAGATCTAAATTTCCCCTATTGAAATTCCTGCTGTCTTTTTTTTTCGGGGGGGGTGTTGCTTTTTCTGGCAGGAGCCTGAATGATTCAATTACAAATAGTCCTTAAGACTGATTTGGTGCCAACCACTGTCATAGATACTTGTGTTACTCAGGCTTTTGTTGCTATGACAAACACCTGATGGAAATGAAGGAGGAAAGACTTATTTTAGCTCACTGTTCCAGAGGCTTACAGTCCATGGTTCCTTTGCTTCTCCCATTGGTATGGACTATGGTGAGTGTTAGGATCATAGCACAGTTAGGTATGGTGGAAGAGACTGTTCACCTTATGTCAGCCAAGAAGCAGGAAGGGTCAGGATAAGACAGAACTGTCAAAGCCCCAATCAGGCCCCATCTCCCAATAGTTCATTCAAATTTTAAATCCATCAGGCAGAGCTCTCATAAACTAATCACTTCCCCAAATCCCCCTCTCTTAAACACTGTTTGCATTGTGGAACAAGCTTCTAATACTCGAGGTTTTGAGGGGATGGTTCATATCTAAACCATCACATTAGAGATATGGTAATAAAGATGCTATTTTATATAAGGTTCTTAGCCCTAACACGTCCTCAATTTTCATGTAATGAGCAAGTAAGTTACCAGGTCTGACAGGGAAACGTTTTTAGGATGAGAGCCATGATGGAAAGTAAAACTTTTCTATTTAAGGATTTTTTTTAAATTGCCCGAAACATCCTTCAGTGTTGGTCCATCCACTGGAGCCCGGCTCACCTACCCAGAGTTCCATTTTTGAAAGAAACAGCCTTTTCCCCTCTCAACAACCATCAGCTGCCGAACTTTTCTCTGGTTGGGTTGCTTTTAAGGAAATGTTTAACTGAAATGAAAGATCCATGGAAATGAGCTAAAAGGAGAGGTGAGGAAAGAATGTTCCAGCAGCAGGAACTGTTTGTCCAAGAACTGGGCTTAGACATTGTTAATAGTGGCATGTTGGAAGGACTACAGCGTAGAAAGCTGAAAGCTGAGGGGCAGATGAAAGCAGACAGGAAAACGTGCTAGTTTTCCTGTTAGGAGCTCTGAACTTTACCCAGCAGCCCCAGGGCTGTTGAATCACTGAGGGGCTGCTAGCGCAGGAGAGCCATGAACACAGGTTAGCATCTTCAGGATAATAGCTATTAATCCTGAATCCACACTTGAAGCAGGTAGGGTGCTTAAAAGAATCTGGGCACTTTGGTCTGAGTGTTGGTGCTCCCTCAAAATTCCCATGTTGAGCCAGTTGTGTTATGTATATCTTTAATTCAAGACTTTGGGAACCTGAGATAGTAGATTTACAGATAAGGTCAGGCTGGGTTACCTAAGGAAATCCTGTTTCAAAATAAAACAAGATTTCCTATGCTGGTACCCAACACTTAATGTAATAGTGTTACAAAGCAGGGGGGCTTTGTGAGCTGATTAAGCAATAAAGGCCCCACTCTTATAAGGAGAGACCCCAGGGAGCCTGGTTCCTTCTACCACAGGAAGACTCAGAAGGTTCCATCTTTCAAGCAGAACCCTCATCAGAGGAAATCTACTGGCACCACACTTTGATGGGTTGTCACCCTTTAGAGGTCTGAGGGATAAATTCCTATTTTTTATGTTACCTAGCTTAAAATATCTTATATAGCCTACCAGGTGGACTTAAGACCTCTGACCAATTAAATCCATTTCTCTGGGACTTAATGGCTGTTAAGTCTGGGTGATTTCAATGCACAGAGAAGAACAAAAATCAAACAGCATGGTGTGATAAGTGCTAAGTGACCAATCACCAGTGAAGGCCATTGTTAGAGGATGTCTCCAAGCCTGAAGATTACCTAAACCAACCTTCAGGACTGCTTCATTATGTAAAAATCACTCAGAATTCCAAATGTACAGATGCGCCACTTTTTTTTATAAATAGAGAGTGGTTACAGGTAGCAACATTTTTTATGTGCATTTCCTTATGTATTCACATGGGGAAGGGTGATATCATTATGGAGTTAGGCAAATGTTTAAAATTAAGAAAGTGAATACAGCATGGAATTGTCTACTGAGTTTTACTTTAGTTCCAAGATGGCTTCAGATAAACAAATATTTGCCTAGTAAATAAAAGAATGAATGACCTCTTTGTAATAAGCTTCCAATTAAAGCAAAATAAAAGAAGCATATCTGCCACCTCTTAACTTGAGTAAAATTAATTAAACATTAATTCCTCATCTGAGATTAACCTCAAGATAAACCAGCTCTTGGAGCCGTGTTTGACTAATTTATGAAAATCTATATTTAGCATAAGAATGAGGAGTACCAACACCTTTATTGAATTTTTTTCCTAGCACTTAAAATGAACACCAGTTTCAAAAGTGTGTTAAGTAGTCATTCGGCTGCACAGATGCTTCTCTTGCTTTCCAGTTTGCTGTGCTGACCCCCGAACCACACTGTTTATGTTGCTTTAGAGACCGAATCAGATGCACCACCAGGAGACCATGCAGGTTGAAGAAAAAGAATCATTAGGCTTTGCATTATAGAAGCATTCCAGAGAGCAGAGGTTGAAATAGTGCAGCTGCCGCGGTAGACCAGCTAATCTCAGTCAAATGGAACATGGCTCTTGTACAACTGATGCACAAATGGATTACTGTCTATAGAGAGTGAATTAACTGATTATCAGGGGGGTATCCTAGTCATCCTATAATGTGGCCGGAACATGAAAATTAGTGCTGTTAAAATTCCTATTCAGTTTGAACTCTCTTTTGCAGCATTGTTTTCCATTCTCCTTCTGCCCCTCTGTTTTACAAGGTCTTGCTTTTTCCTTCAGTGGTTGGTTGCATGCTTGCAAATCTCCTCCATGAGACTAGACCCCCTTGAGACTACAGTACCCAGCTCATTATAGAATACTTTTCTTTTACTTACATACCTGGTAGGTAACTGCACCGAGCTGAGATGTGCATAAGTGCTTTTTGAATTATGTTGGAAAGAATGTTGGGTTGATAGGTCATTCCATAAAGAAAACGTGTGGCTGATTGCATGATATTATAAAGTGCTTCAATATGTTGTAAAATAAAGGACTACATCGTTCCCTGGGGTTTCTCTCTATCTTATTTTATACACACCAGCTTTCTCATACATATTCTGTAGCTAAATTACAATGACATATGAAACTCTATTTGATGGTGTCTGAAGTTTTTTAAAGTAGCAATGACATAAAGCCTAGGTGTACAGTATGCTGCCTGGGTGGTACGTAAAATAAGTCCCAAGAACAATTCCAACTGGAATAGAAAAGCAATTGAAGAATGTTGTGTTGTTTCTTTCTTTTTTTAAAAAAATAATTATCTCTGAGAATTCTATACAATGCTTTTGATATATTTATTTTCTCATCTCTTCCCAGATCCACTTCTCCTATCCACCCAACTCCATGTTCTTTCTTTTTTAAATTTGTAAAATTGTTATTTTTATTTTATGAGGTGTATGAGTAGTTTGCCTGTATGCTTGCAAGTGAATCCATGTGTTCAGTGCCCACAGAGGCCAGAAGAGAGGACATCAGATCCCCTCAAATTGGAGTTATGGATGGTTGATAGCCACCATGTGGGTGTGAGTAAGTGAACCTGGTCTTCGAGAGTAATTAGTGCTCTTAACTGCTGAGCCATCTCTACAGTGCACACCCCCATTTTAAAAGCCCATTTGTATTTCCTAAACATTCTAGGTGCAGCGGCGTCCTCTGGAGCCTGGTCAACCTTACCTGGTGTCGTCACATCTTTAAAGAAAACTGACTGGCCTGTTCCCAGCAGATGTCAGTTGCCAATAGCTCCTCAGATGGTGGGCTTGGTGTCTCCCTCTCCCATCCACACTGGGGTTTTTGTCTGGTTTGAATTTGCACAGGTCTTATGCATACTATCACAACCAGTGTGAGTTCATAGGTGTAAATGGCCTGCTGCATCTAGAAAATGGTTTCCTTGTTGTCATCTACTGCCTCTGGCTCTTATAATCTTTCCACTCACAGTTCTGAGATGACTCCTGAGCCTTGGAGGGAGGGGTACGATATAGACATTCCATTTAGGGTTGAGTACTTTTCAGTCTTTTATTCTCTGCATGTTGACCAGTTGTAGGTCTCTGTGTTAATTGTCATCTTCTGCAAGAAGAAGTTTCTCTGGTGAAGGTTGAGAGATATACTAATCTGTGGGTATAGTACTAAGTCATTAGGAGTCAGTGTAATATTATGTTCATTTAGCAGAATAATAGTAGATTCTCTTCTTTGTTCTGTGACTTGTCTAGTCACAGGTTCTTGGCCATAATAACAGTGGCTGTTCAGGATTCCATCTTGAGAAATAGGCTGTAAATTCAATCAGAGAATATTTGGCTACTCCTATAACATTTGTACCACTATCACACCACTGGGCATGTCTCACCAGGCAATTTGTAATTGTAGTTCATGTGATTCATGGCTGGGTAAGATTTATCATTAATTTGCTCTTCTGATAGTATCCATAGAGTCTTCTATCACAATGAAAACTAGCCAATGGGGATGAAGCTTTAAAGTCATACCAGCATGATTTCTCCATGTTTTATGACTCAAGTACGTGGTAACATGAGTCAGGATCTGACTGGCCTTCAACTTGTGAACTTCTTAAGTCTTAGAATAGAGATATACATGACCAGCTCTGGCTGAGAATGGTATTTCAATGAGTCAGAAAATGAGGAAATCTCCAATTATTCATTTTAGGCTCAATTAGCCTAAAGGTTGCATTGAAAATTAAAGCTATTAATATGTCACTGTCAGTAGTGAACACGGATATACTAGCAGGAGTACAGTACAAGGTCCTGCATTCACCATCCCATCGTTTGTATCTGATGATACTGATAGTCACAACAGTAGAAGAGGGGTTGACTGAGAAGAATTAGGAGATGTAGGCTCTGGCGTCGGCTGAGCTACCCGGGAATGTGCAGCCTCAGGAAATCATTGGCTCATTTTGGAGGAGACACATCTAGTCTGACTTTAGTCAACACAAAGTGTTCTCTGTTGTGAATTCAGCTTCAATGTAGGTACTTCCTGTAAGAAAGAGAGTGCTCATTATTTCTGATATGGCTTATTATTTTGTTTGACAGCTCAAACGATTTGATAGATTCTAATTATACTGAGCTAAAATCTAACATGTAATATCTGTCTTTTGGTGTTATGTGACGTTTCTAGGGAAAATGTGAACAAAATGATTATTCACCCCAAATAGGGCACCAATGACAGATCAAGGGAACGATTCTCTCCAAGTCTAACTCAGTGGACCAGTGAATTTTCAGGGTTACTCTTAGGACTGTGGGCAATCCCATTAAAGGCAGCTGCACCACTGAAAAACCCGCCCCAGCGTGGGTTATCTCACAAGAGCTATGTCCCTAGGGTGTCCCTGCAGGTGACTTGATTGGTCAGAGGATATCCATTATTCCCTGCTTTTATAACCTTGTGTCCCTGGGGTTTCCCTGCAGGTGACTTGATTGGTCAGAGGATATCCCTTCCCAGCAATTGTTTCCTGCTTTTACAACCTTGGGGGAGCGATGTTTGTGAGTCCTCTATGTTTCTGGAACTTTATGAACCTTTTAAGTTTTATTTACATCCTGAGTGCTATGAGTGTCCCTCTTGATTCCGGAAAAGAATATTTCAATAGAAAAAAATAGCGACACTGCACCCCACCCCTTTCTTTGACTCTTACATTCTCTCTGTCCCCTCTTTCATCATATTCCCTGAGCCTTGCGGGCAATGGTATATATGCTTGGTTATTTCCCTCCATCTGTAGATGAGTATTGGGCCGTTATGCCACAGTAACAGCCACCTATTGTCAGAAACTTGACCAGTTATAAGTTTCTACACTGCACTGGTCATTAAAAAAAAAAAAGTTTTTCTCCTGACTGACCCAGGTTGACAATAGCAGTAATCTATGAATGTAAATGTAAACCTTTAGAAGGCAATTTCACAGGCATATCACATGCATTTAACAGATCAAAGGAGTTGCTTCCCCACTGGGACCTATGACCCCTCCTGCCACAAGCTTTTGCCCTGCCTTTCAGTACCGAGATGAGTTTTCTCTTGGTTGCACCCATGACAGTGTGGCCACTATTTCATCAGTTGTTTTGTTATATCTTGTCTGGGATGCTGGTAGAATTACACACATGGCCCATAGCTGAGCAGAACTGTTGATGATAATTATCCCCCAAGCAGTCTTCATGGTATCTTCTGGGACCGTGAAAGCCAACCAGCAGGGAGAGAGTTCCTGCTCAGTTGCAGACTGATTTCTCCATGTCCTGGATCCAAAGCATGCTTAGTAATAGGGACTTAGCATCTAGTTCTGGCAGCCAGTTAACAGTGTTGGCAATAGCCTTATACTTTATGAGGCTTTGGAGACGTACAACAGTACATAGGGAGGTAACCCACCTATGACATTGGGATGTAGGGTGCTGTATTAGTCACTTTTCTGTTGCTGTGATAAAGCACCATTACCAAGGAACTTATAAAAGGAAGAGTTTATTTGAGGCTATGATTGGCGGTTCCAGGGAATTAGAATCCATTGTGGAGGCTGGATCTGGAGCAGCAAACCGAGGATCACATCTCACAAAGAGCACAGGAAGCAGAGAGAGAGAGGGCAACTGTAGACCACGAGGCTTGTTAAGCTCACTAAGCCTGCCCCCAGTGACACATTTCCTCCAGCATGGCCACACCCTCCAAGACCTCCAAAAACAGTGCCACCAACTGGAGACAAATGTCTGAATACCTAGAGCCTATGGGGGACACACATTCAAACCACCACATTCCTCTCCCTGGCCCCCATAGGCTCCTGACCATATAAAATGCAAAATGCATTTAGTCCAACCTTAAAAGTCCCCATAGTCTTTACTAGTTTCAATGCCATTCAAAAGTCTACAGTCCAAGTCTCTTCTGAGACTCAGGCCAATCTCTTAACTGTAAGCTCCTGTAAAATCAAAAGACAAATTACATACTCCCAACATACAGTGGAACCGAATACACATTCCCATTCCAAAAGGGAGGAATAGAGGCATAGTGAGGAAACACTGGACCAAAACAAGACCGAAAACCAGCAGGGCAAACACCAAGTCCTGTAGCTCCACATACAACTTCTGGGACTTGACTTCCAAAGGGCTTAGATGGCTCAGCTCTTCCAGCTTTGCTTGCAACAAACATCTCTTTCTTAGGCCACTACCACTCCCTGTATGCAGCTCTCCTTGGCAAATATCTCACAGGTCTGGCATCTCGAATGTCTTCTTAGGGTCTCCGCCACCAACCAGGCTTCACATTCACAGCTTCATGCAATGGCCTGTCAGGGCCTACTTTATGCAGGGACACCCCTGCTGCACTCTGCCTGACCTTGGCAGCTCTCTGAAGCCATGGAGGAAGAACTGATGACCCCTTCACTCTTGCAAACTTCATGCCTCTAAAGCCAGCACCACGTGAGTGAAACTGCCGAGTTTGGCTGCAATTTTGGGATGGACCCTGGCCTATTTCAACCACATTTGCAATTTTTCTCTGCCCTGGACTTGTTGGAGGATTAGCTGGGTGTGGTCTTGCCCTGAAGGTACTGATTCTTTTGTTTACTTGTAAATCTCCAGGCCTCTCCTTAATTGCTTTAATCTCCTTATGAAAGGGAGCCTCTCCTTCACACGCCTTGGCCCCACCTTTAATCTTCCTAGAGCAGTTTTCAGATCCAAACTGTACATTCTGCATTTCTTTCTGCCCCATCTGCTCTTCTTCACTGTAGATCTGCACAATATTCACCATTAAAAGCCATGCCACCATTTCTACATTAGGCTGTCTTGAAATATCCTCTGCCAAAGACATCAGTCCACCACTTTTCAACTTAGCATCAGGCAAGCATCTGGGCTGTGGGCAAACTGCTGCTAGACTCTTTATCAAAATATCCCAGTTGCTGCCTAAGTCTTTATTTTCCCCTGGAACCACATCTTTTGCAGCCATGCTTTCTTCCAGGACTCCACTAGAATGGCCCTTTAAACTCTGCTTACAATAGTCAACAGCCTTTCCAGCCCAAAGTTCCAAAGTCTTCCACACTTCTCCAAACATACACATGGTCAGGTTCTTCACAGCCAACAGCCCACTCTCTGGTACCAATAACTGTATTAGTCAGTTTTCTGTTGCTGTGATAAAGCACCATGACCAAGAAACTTATAAAAGGAAGAGTTTATTTGAGCTTACGATTGGTGGTTCCAGGGAATTAGAGTCCATTGTGGCAGGAGGCGTGGCGGCTGGATCTGGAGCAGCAAACTGAAGATCACATCTTGCAAAGAGCACAGGAAGCAGAGAGAGCAACTGTAGACCTTGAGGCTTGTTAAAACTCACTAAGCCTTCCCCCAGTGACACACTTCCTCCAGCATGGCCACACACCCCAAGACCTCCAAAAACAGCGCCACCAACTGGAGACAAACGTCTGAATACCTAGAGCCTATGGGGGACACACATTCAGGTGCCTTTGTTCAAACTTTTTATTCTCCATTTGCACTTTCCTTCCAGATATTTCCAAATCTGTAAAACACTTAAGGGTTATAGTGTATGCAATAAAATGTTTTACAGAGGGCGACACTATCTTAGAAGTTCCATTACTGTCCACTGCAAGCAAACTCCAGTTGTTCTTGGGTAGCTAGGAGAATACTAAAAATATAGCAAGTCAAATACAGCATGAAGAGATCTTGGCATTTGTATCAGTTGTTGCTTCAGAAATGTAATGTTGGGGTACAGTGGCATCTACCATAGTTCCCAGTCATTTTCTTTGAACCAACTGACCTCTGTGTCCTGGAGTGCTGCTATTGCTACAGGGTTGCTATAGCTAATTTTGAGCCCCAATCTAAAAACTTTCCTGTATGAGAATTTCTACAACACAGGAACATTTTTTTTGGTCTGATAAATTTCTCATTCCTTTTACTTTCTCCCCACTTTAAATACCTGTAAATAAATTCAGGAATACCAACCAACATATGCCTTCCCATCCCTCCAGGTTGCATCCAGGTCCCATCTCCCCTTCTAGCACATCTATGGTCTGTTCACTGTAGTCTGAGGTCACTGAAAAAAGACTTGGCACATTATTGCTTCTTTTCTTCCAATTGAATTAGGTTAACAGGAGGATCAAATAGTACATTGAATTTGAAAAGTTATTTGAGAAACCAGCTGTGCCATGCAATGTTAAAGTTGAATTATTGTTGCTATAAGTTCCTCACTGAAGAAAAGTAGCAGCTGAAGAACCTACAGTGAGATCATGATGAGAGAAACACAGTATTTTAAACTGTCATAAAATGCTTCATGAACTTTTGTGGTTCTGAGTCTAACTTATGGTCAACAGTGAACACAATATTGGACACACAGTTTGGCAGTTCTTCTTTTCAATTTTCTAGAATATTTACAAAAGATTAGGGTGTCTTTTTTAGAGCTATGGAATTATGAAATGTTTCTCCTTCAAGTAGTTTATGGATAGATGATTTCCTCTAAGCTTCTCTAAAAAAAATCCTTTTTGCTGTTAAACTCTTAGGTACCTACATTCATAATCAAACTCCTTGAGCTCAACACACATCATTTCTTCTTCTGTTTGTTTTTGTTTTTGTTGTTGTTGTTAGCCTCAAAACTATGTATTCTTCAAGACAAGGTTTGGAGCATTTTCCTACAAGAGGCCTGAGAGTAAATAATTTTTTTTTTAGGTTTTGTGGGGCATAGGGTCTGTTTTTCGAACTTCTCACTCTGGTGTCCTAGTGAACAAACAGCACAGCTATAGACAACATATGACTGATTGGGAGTGGGTGCATTCCAGTCACACTTGATTTATAGAAGTGATTAACTGGCCAGATTTGGCCTGCAGGCTGTAACTACATTGTAAAAGTTGCCAGCCCCTTGTCTATTGCATTCCCACTTAACGTGTGGTCTGCAGACTCAGCATTAGCATCCCGTGGGAGCTTCCTATGAACCCAGGCTCTGGCTCTGCTCTAATGTGGGAGCTCTTAGAAAACCCTGGTTCTGTCTCTCCCTAGACCTGCTGTCTGAGATCAGCGTTCTCAGGAGATTTCCAGGTGATTCATGCACATATGCATTTGTGAAGCCATGGCTACAGATGCACAGCGGGAAGAGGCATCTGGGAGTAACTTTTGGGTGGGCTGTCTTCTCAGAATGGAACTCGTGGGCCTTTTCCAGTCTCTTTGCTGTGCCAGTGTTCTCCTCCTGGTGCATTCTCACCCACTAGTCGCATGCTATCCTTCGGCTGTCAGCTTGCTTCTCCACCTCCTCAGCCCAGCAGCTGCTCGTTCCCCAGGTCTATGTCCTCATGGGAGGGTGTTGGAGCCTGTCAGATGGAACGGGTGTGCCAGGCTTGCAGCTCTGCTGAATAGATGGCATGCTGAATACATTTACATGACACCCAGCCCCCACCCTCTCTTCTCTGCTCAGCTCTCCTTTTAAGAGTCAAATGTAAATGGAAAAGGAAGCTTAAGATACAGAGGTTATTTCCCCTTGCATATTGAAATATGGAAGAGCCTACAATAATTACAACACTTTTCAGTAATATATTAATGTCAGTGACCAAAAGAAACATTCGGAGAGTGCTGGGGTATTGCAAAGCAGTTGAACTGTTCTGGAACTTTCTTAAATGGAACCCAGAGGCCTTAATTATGATGTATCTTTCTTCAGGTGAAACTTTCAAGTGAATCAGAATAGGCAGTTGTATAATTTTCCTGCAGTTCTCCATCTCCTCTCCTTTATGCTTCTTTATTAATTCAGGTATCTCCCACAATAAGCTAGCCCACACTGAAGTTTGGGTTGATTTGTATGGGTGTCAGCTGGTTATTTAGCCTTGAAATCTGATAAAGTCTCCAAAGAATAGGTGTTTAGGCTGCATTAAGTGTCATGCAGTAGAAGATGCAGTATGGTAACTTTGGCTATCACCAAGTGATTGGCTGTCCCCATGATCAGATGGCTTGTCTCGCTGGAGTTGATCACCTAATATATACTAGCTTCTAAGTAAATGTTGAAGGCATGCACTTTCTTCCAGGGCAGTACTTGATACTTGGTAGAGCTCTGTCCTAAAATCTCTATTTCTATGATTTCTACTAATGAATTTCTCTACCGTCCTTGTGAAATCCTAGTGTGGATCCTATGAAGAAGGTAATGAAAATAATTGTAATTTACTATGTTTGATACAGTAAATTGATTTCTCATTTAACCTCCTATATATATATATATATTTATATATATATATATATATAATTTGCTATTGTTTATCACTATTTTAAAGATGAAGAAGCTGAGTTCTTGAAAGAGTAAGCTGTTTACAGTCTTGGAAAGAGAAAGGATGGAGATTCGAATCTGGGCAGCAGAATTGGAAAGTAAATGCTGCTAACCATTGACAGTGGCAAAAGTCAGGCTCCTGATAGAAATTTAGGATGCATGGACCTGGAGAGATGGCCCAGTGGTGAAGAGCACTGGCTACTCTTATAGAAGACCCAGGTTCAAAACCCACATAGTGGCTAACAGTCATCCGTAATTCGAGTTCCAGGGAATCTGATGGCCTCTTCTGGCTTTTACAGGCACTGAATGACACAGATATAGCACTCATACACATAATAAAAATAAAGTTAGGATGAGTTGGGTTTCTCAATGGCTAGCATTTGTAGATCCTTGTAAGTATCAGTTACAAAGTAAGTCATGGACTCTTGAGGCCCATGCACAGGAAGCCGTTATACATGGGTCATCAGGAAAGACACTGAAAGCTGATGCTGACATCCTTTTAGTCCTGCTGAAGTGCAGCAATGCACAAATACTTCAAGTTGCCATGGGCCCTATTATAATCGGAAGCACAACTCTGGGAAACACATAAACAGTGCTGGCTTCTGCACAGACTTTGCCACTGAGATCTCAGTGATCACCTTTCATGGCCTCCATAGGGAAGTCTTCAGGTGCCTCACCACAACCTCAAGTACAATCCCTAGCTGTGTTCTGGTGTAACAATGCATTCATGGCATGGCAAATTGTAGCTCACAAGCCACTCCTTGAGCAGCTGTGGTGACAGTAACAGACTGCTTCTGCCACAAAGGAGCACGGCTCTGGCAGAATGTACAGTTCCTGAAAATTAAAATAGCTCTGTTCACCTTGAATGCATAGATATTGACATTCTGTGTGGATTTCTGTGGTCATCAGCCTGAATACTTGCCTGGAGCCCTGCTGTTTCAGGCTGTTACCGAGGCCAGTGGAGCTGGAGAGAGAGGAGACTGAAAAGCATCTCAGCTATTCTGTAAAATCAAACCTGAAAGAGAGGTGAAAAACAGTGCACATTTTTTCTTCTTTCTCTGATTGATAATGACAACAAATCCTTATTTATAGGTGGACAACACAAAATCTTTCTGGATGTTAGAGCCAGGGACATGCAATCATTTTCTGATGCCTAAGTGCTATACAAATGCAAGGTAGGTGCTATTGTTATCCATCTTAGATTAAAATGGTTATCGCTGGTTGACTTTGGGCAGAAAAACAGGGTCTCAGCAAACCGGAGGCGTGAAGAATGCAGTGCGTTGGAGGCCAGAATGTGATGTAAGCCAAGTGCATGTTCTGTTTCTCGTGTTGTATATGATAAGCAAGATACTAAAGGATGGTTTAAACCTAATTCAAGCCAAACTATGATAACTTGGAGCAGCATCTGTTTCTCCTTAATAGACATCATGGCTGAAACAGTGTGTTTATTTTACTGTTTTGCTCTGGTAGATAATATCTAACTCACCCAGGTTTCTCACACTTCAGTTGCTGTCCAACTACCTTTCTATTGACACTTTTAAATTCAGATTGATTTGTTTACTCAATAGATGTTACTGAACACCTACCACATCCTGCCTCTGGGTCATATTCTAGTTCAAAGACAAATAAGATACCGCTCTGTCCTCAGCATCTAGTAATGGATGAGAGTAACAGACACACGTAAGCGACAAGGCACCACAGTGCTACAGAGTCGGCTGTACAGTATGTAGTTCAAGAAACAAGTAGAAAGGGTCAGCCGTATCTGAGAGGATGCAGGATGGAGAGAAACCTAGGAAAGTCTTTGAGTAAGGCTTGTTCTGGCCTGGAACTAGCTATGGATCTATAAGGAAGTTTTGCACCTGACTTTGTGAATCAATCCATTATGTCTAACCTGGAATATAATCTTGATTTACTTATTTTGAGACATGAATTGAGCAACTATTTCATACCAGGCACTTTATAATATAGCTTATAATCTGAGCTGGAGACAGGTTTAGATTTGTGTTTACTGAAAAGAGGTACAGTCCGGGATGGAAATAGGTGCCTTCTCGAATGTTCCCTTGGTCTTAATTTCCTTTCTTCATGTCCCTGACTCCTTCCCTCACTATATGGACCAACTAGTACCCTGATGTCAGGACTCAATAGTGTATTTACCTGTTATGCAAGTCATTGCTGAATGCCCGAAGTATCGCACTTCCTGTGTGGGATTATGTGATTAGTCTTGCCCAGGGAATTGTGAGCAGAATGTGGAGAGAGTACCCAGATGCAGTAACAGACCCTCAGAGACCCTTTTGCCCCCTGGCTTAGCACTGGATACCTATCTCAGTTTGGTTTCTCTGTTGCTATGATAAATAAACACCACGACCAAAATCATTTTGGGAAGGAAAAGGTTTATCTCAGCTTATAAATTATAATCCATCATTGAAGGAAACCAGGATGTGAGCTCAAGCAGGAACCTGGGGCAGCAAATGAAGCAGAGACCACAGAGGAATGCTGCCTATTGCTTGCTTCCTCTGGTTGCTCGGCCTCCCTTCCTTTATAGCAGGCCCACCTGCCCAGGGATGGTACCACCCACAGTGGCCTGGGCCCTCCTACATCAACCAGCAATCTAGAAAATGCTTCCACAGACAGGCCCATGGGCCAGTCTGATGGACACAGTTTCAATTGAGGTTCCGTCCTCATAGGTATTCTCCAGTTTGTGTCAGTTTGACAAAAACTAACCAACACTGTGCCATTGTTATTGATGGTCCTGCTCTGTCAGCCTCAGTACCTGTGTGGCCAGTATTAGCAGAGGCGTCTGCTGAGCTGCAATGGAGAGATAGGTTAGCAAGAAATAAATATTGGGTGTTTAAATCCCTGAGATTCTGGGCCATTAGTCTCTACAGTGTAAAGTATGCAGTCCTGATGACACACTTTTGGGGGGAAGGCTGTCACATTTCACTATATGGTGGAGTAGAGTTCACTAAAAAATATCCCACCGTATTATACATTTAACTAGTTAACATAAAGAGATGAACCCTACCTGTCTTGGTACTTCCCAAAAGGCTAGCACAGCAATGAGCACATAGAAAATAAATACCTGTGAAAAAGAAGAAATGAAGGCATGAAGAAGAGATTGTTGTATCAAGTAAAAATAAGTTTTGAGTTCATACAACTCTTTGATACTCTCTCGCTTAAAGCCTAGAATATGGCAGCGATTTCAGCACATTTCTTTACCTTGCCCTGAAGGCTGTCTCAGTTTTAATCCTGTTTAACTCAAATAATTCTGTAACAGGACAAATGGTGGTTACCCCCAAATTCAATTCTTCCCGACCCACTTAGTCGAAGCAATGATTTTCCCCTCTGCGTTGTCCTTGAATCAATTCCTTTGCCTTCATTGGAGAACGTTCCTGGCTGCCTCAAACGTTCAATTGGCTGCAGGCCTCTGATGTGGATCCCAGAGCTCGGATGCTGCACCACCATAAGTCTCTAGAAATCATGCCTTTGAGGAAGTAGCTTACCCTCCCCACACAAACTCAACGATTAACCAAAGCAGGTGAGACTGTGTCTTGGGAAGATAACGAGGTTTTCTTTCCTGCCTGTATAATTTTTGCCTGTGTGTGTCTCTCGTATTCCAGCTTGGAGTATATCGAGTTCACCCCAGGGAAAACATAGCCGGTATACTCTGTAGTGCTTTAATGAAGTGCCTGCCTGTGTTAAGGAAACATCAAAGTTGCTCCAGCTTCAAAATAAGCTAAACGTTGGCAGCTGCAGCTTAGGGGCAGGATGGAGAGCTGTTTACCTCTCTGTCTTGTGAACTAATGACAAAAGAGCACACACCGCCTCCTTTGTGGGTCACAGGTACCACTGAACCTGGAGTCTTAGCACACTGACTTGGTCTGTGATCCCTTTATTTTGATTTGTACATAGGGTGTGTAAGGAGGGGAAACAGAAGAGCCTTCTCCACTGGCTTGTGGTCACGAGGGCTGTGTCTCTTGCAAAGCACAGACAAGCTGGGTGTGATGCAGCAAGTGCCAGGCAGCCCTGCCAATCACATCCACCTTCCTTTCCCTTGTTCTGCTTGGCCTCAAGTTGACAGCCTGTTTCGCCTCAGGTATAAACTTATTTCCAGCTCTCCTTCTGAGGCCTGCTGAGCATTTATGTGCAGAGGCACTGGCTGCCTGGCCGAGGCAATCAATGATCCGTGCTCGCCGCCACCTCTCTTTGTCACACTTGCTTCCAGGACATTTGTCTTGTTGCCGGTTTTGTCTTCCTGACTATTTGTGATTGGCTGTGTTATGTTTCGTATGACCACTCATCCTTATTTTCCAGTGACAGGGACAGCCTCCTTTTGACAATTAAGGGCAAACAAATAAAAATAGCATGATTTATAGACCGAAGTGCCGAAGGAGGGGGCAAAATTCCCTCCATCACAAAGGCTTGAAATACAGAAGTTCTGTGTTTTGGTGTTGCTTCATTATAATGTAGAGGGTTAGTTCTGCGTTGAGGTGAAGAAGATACAATAGGCTGTATGCACATGATACTGAATTCATTTTGGAATATGTTCAATGTCTAGGCCCAGCTGTGGAAAAGATGTTAATGAAGGACATGTTTCCAATCCTACACAGACGACACTAGTAATAAGAGGCATGCATAATTAGTATCCTTCAGATATATAGAAGGCCCCTGAACTGGTTTGAACTAGGAAATATTTGATTATATTATGATCAGAAAATAATACCCATGTAATAGAAATCATGCTTAAAAAAAACCAAAGTTCTCCTGAGTAATGTGTGGCTGTGCTGGGATATTTGCAGGTTAAGTGTAGGAAATCCATTTTTAGCTCATTTAAAAAAATTTTTACTTATTTTTATTTTATTTTATTTTATCTTATTTTATTTTATGTGTATGAGTGTTTTGCTTGCTAGTATGTAAGTGCATCTGTGTTATGCAATGCCCATGGAGGTCAGAAGAGGGTGTCAGATCCCCTGGAACTGGAGTTATGGATGGTTGTTAGGCACCATGTCTGTGCTGGGAACTGAACCTGGGTCCTGTGTAAGAAAAGCCAGTGCTCTGACGGCGGAGCCACCTCTTCAGCCCCAACTCATTTTTTTTTTTTCCTCAAAGAGGTTTTTGAAGAGCATATAAATTTCACACTAGTTTCTCTTTTGGATTAGGTCGACTGGAGGCTATAGAGTTCTGTGCTGATCTCATTGGATCAGCAGTAGTCAGCAACTCAATCAGCAGCTCAATTTATTGAACGCTCTTTGCTTGTACACCAGTGGAGAATAATGGATTAGCATGCACTGCTGCTTGATTCTCAGTCTGTAGCATGGCGCCATCTACTTGAGGACTCTATAAACATTTGTTGCACCTGATTGAACAGTAATCGGGGAAGGAAGCAGTACGTGATGAGCACCTACTGGATAACAGGCATTTGAGAAACCGAGAATACAGGACCTCAAATCTTTCCTCATGGATCACCAAATGATGAAATGGAAAATTCAGCCTTTACCTAATACACTTTAATGGCAGTTTTAAAATTACCTAAATTCATGATTGGTGGTTTTAAGGGCCACCAGCACTGTTTAGGGCTTTATTTATTTATTTATTTATTTACCAAATATCCCGAGTTTGCTTCAAGACAGAAGGTAGAGGCCTCTAGCATCCTTTTGATATAACATGGAACCCAGAAGCCTGCTTACATCTAATGCTTGCTCTCCTTTTGCTTGATAGATGGCTTAGGTTGGGTCAGAGCAAAACATTCATCCATCAAGCCTGGTCCTTCTTAGGAAGTGCTGACTCTCTGCATTGAGGTTGACTGCTGGGAGCATCTCACAACATAGTACAGGTCAAGGATGAAGACTAAGCCATGGTTTGATAGCTCTTGTGTCCGCTTCTTTGCTGCTTCTCTGAGCGCAGAACTGTAACGGAAGGCAGCGGACTGCTGCTGCCCCCCCCCCCCACCGGCGTGCACGTGTCTTTCTCCCAGTGAAGCTGTTATTGGGTAACAATAGTTTGGGGCCAGGCCTCCACTTGTGAGCTCCTTATTGTGCTCAGATTGCTATTAGAAGAGGTGGCTTAAAAATCACCTGCTGGAGGAACTCAGTCCCAGAGCTCAGGAGGCAGAGGCAGGCAGATCTCTGTAAGATCCAGCCAGCTTGATCTACATAGTGAGTTCTGGGGCAGCTGGGGCTATGGGAGACCCTGTCTAAAAACAAAAACAAAAATTTAAAAAACCCACAACCAACTAACAAAGCAGACAAACAAATAAAATCACCTGCAGTTGGAACTGCAGTTGGAACGCACACACACACACACACACACACACACACACACACACACGAATTCTATATCCCAGAGCTACTCCTGTGAACACTTACTGCTCCCCCATCAGGGTCACTTCTATGTAAAGGGGTAGCCAGTTCTCTAGGGAAAGAGAGAGCAGGGGAATTGAGAAGCAGGCTGTGCTGCGTTTGTACTGCCCACAGGACCTTTGAGTAATAACTATGCCTCAGGCTCTCTGGTTACTAGGAAGGACACAACCCTAGACACTTTATGACGACTCACAATAATGCCTTCATCTCTTATTCACCTCAGCATCTGTAGAATACAATTTCATTTGAATAACTTAATTAAATTTAGTTTCATGAGTGTTCTGCCTGCATGTATGTAAGTGCACCTGTGTGTGAAATGCACATGGAGGCAAGAAGAGGGCGTTGGCTCCCCTGGAACTGGAGTTACAGATAGTTGTTAGCCACTCTGCTGGTGATGGGAACTGAACCTGGATCATCTACAGGAGCAGCCAGTGCTCTTAAAAGCTCAGCATCACCTCAGTATCTGTAGCATTGCAATACTCTGCAGGTGGTGGCTATTCAATGCCTGGTGGCTGAAGATCTCCATCTGAATGTAGTTCCTCCTTTTACTTCTTACAAAGTTGTGCACAAAAGAGATAACAGGGGGCTTCAGAATAAGGATATGAAGGTATCTGATACTTATCTTGGTTTGATACTTTTACTGTCACAGATCCCATTCAGAACATATTAGAAAAGAAACTTTAGAGTTAGTTTTGGATACTTTTACTGTCACAGATCCCATTCAGAACATATTAGAAAAAGAAACTTTAGAGTTAGTTTTGGATTCCAGCTTTTCCACTTATTATGTGATTGACCATGGACCAATTCCAAGACACATTCTCCTCAGTTGAAAAATGGGATCCTAACCTCACCCACTCACCCCTCAGGGATCACTGCAGAAGAGAGGGTGGAAAAATTGTAAGAGCCATTGCTGGTGCATGGACACAGAGAAGCAGTGGCTCACAGTCTACTGGAAGCTTTCACATGGGAACTTGTGGCAATGTCAGCATTAGACACAGGACCCATGCCAACTGGGAGAGGTTCTCAAAGTGGATCAGGAGAAATGGGTGGAGGACTGACCCTGGACAGAGAACTACAAGAGACTGAGTACTGTTGGGTGAGGAAGAGTATGCCTTGCCTAGGATTCCTAGATATGTTGACTAGACTCCAGCAGACCTATTTGCATAAAAGGACATCTGGGTTTGGGAGCTTGACTGGAGAGGGCTTAGTTTGGATGTTGTAGTGCATGAGCTCTGATGGGACTTGGAGCATGTGAGGGATTGGTTTTGATTTGGAACCATTGTATGAGTTGTACAAATGCTCAATAAAAATGAATAAAAAGAAAAATGGGACTGTATTACTATCCCTAATAGTAGTTATAACGATACTGTTCATGTCTGTAAAAACTTAGGTATATGTATTCCTTTGTTCCCAGAACCAATTTCCCTTTCCTATTAATTTTGACTTCATTTCCATGATCATACTATGGCACAAAATTTGTAGTTTGTGCCCAACTGCGTGGATTTTCATTGTCTAGCATGGTAGCCACTACCCAGATATGCCTATATAAATATAAATCAAAATGTTTCCTCCTCAGCTAGATCAGATGCACTCCAAGTGCCTAGGAACCATGTGTGGTTAGTGGCTATGGCACAGCTGTCCATTGTTGTAGCAATATCTGTGGCTCTATGGTGCTTTGTGCTCTAGATAGCATTTCTCATATGTGGACTAATGGAGATTGAGTCCCCCAGGAAAGAGAATTTGATGCAGAGATTTACATTCAGGAAATTAATTGAGAGGCACTTGGGGGAACTCATCTGCAAGGGACTGCAGGAAGTGGTGTTAGGCAGAAGAAGAGATGAAATGGGGATGTAGTTGCCCACAAAGGAAATTGGTTTAGTCAGCAGAGAGTTCTGGACTTGGATGGCCCTTCAGTCATATCTGGAATTGAGACAGGCTGGTGCCTCCTGCATGAAAAAAATTCATTGGATATTAGTTCCCCTCTGCCCTACTGAAGAAGAGACATCACTTGGGGGAAATAGAATTGTTTCAAGGACAGAGATCGAAGAGAAGGGATTCAGCTGTGAGAGGTCAACCATGGCTCTGTGCATGGCTCTGTGCATGGCTCTGTGCATGGCTCTGTGCATGGCTCTGTGCATCCCTGCATGGCTCTGTGCATGGCCCTGTGCATCCCTGCATGGCTCTATGCATCCCTGTATGTCTCTGTGCATGTCTCTGTGCATGGTTCTTTGCATCTCTGATGTCTGTCTCTGTGCATGTCTCTGTATAGCCCTGAGGTGCTCATTCACTGCTGGTGCTCAGCTCTTTACTTCTTATGCTCCTGCCTGACAAGAGCACCTCACCTGTAAGAGAGTATTTCTGAGTATGAGCATTACTTCTGTCATCTTAGTCATCAACAAATGATGGTTCTAAGAAGCTCACAATGCTGTTGAAATCTCATGCATGTTATCTCTGTGGTCCTAGATTCTTACTTTTAAAATGAAATCAAAGGGTGGAGATAATAGAAGTAACTTGTCTGCAAGGCCAGCACTGGGATTATCCTTTGGTTTTCCAGTGCTGCAGTCTAATCATTGACAATCTTTGGATGATTCTGATTAGAATAGAAAACAGTTCAATACACCTAGGCAAAAGGAATTCATGACAATAGTATCTCATGGAATTCAAGTTTAAGTCACATGAATCCAGTCCATACTGTATTTTAAGTATCATCACGTTAGAATAATTCCCCCCTCCTCCTGCTCCTCCTCTTCCTCCTCCTCCTCTTCCTCTTCCTCCTCCTCCTCTTCCTCCTTTTCCTCTTCCTCCTCCTGCTCCTCCTCTTCCTCCTCCTCTTCCTTCTCCTCCTCTTCCTCCTCTTCCTCCTCCTTCTCCTCCTCCTCTTCTTCCTCCTCTTCCTCTTCCTCCTCCTCCTCTTTCTCCTCCTCCTCCTCCTCCACCCCAACTTGCCTTATTCTCATATAGAAAGAGCTTCACTGACATAGGACCCCAGGCTATTTTCTACCCCTCACTCTTTCCTTGGGAACCTTGGGAAAGAGGACATATCTAAGTTGGAAGACTAGGTGTAATTTCTTTGGTTTATCCTCTTCTCCTTCCTCCTCCTCCTTCTCCTTCCTCTCCTCTTCCTCCTCCTACTATTCCTTCTTCTTCCACTTCCTCTTCTTCTTTGGTTCTATAGAGGACAAGCATTATACTTTGTTCTTTCATGCCATACATTAAGTATCTGAAAAGCACCTGCAAAGAGAAGCTGTGGTAGCCTAGTGCTGATTGGGATAGGAGATCTTAACCCTATTCTACAGTTATCAATTGGCAAGCCAATTTTGCCACATACCTTAGCTATAATGTCTAAGTTATATTATAATTAAAGGCATATTTTGATCTTACATATGTTGTACTCCTCAATTTGTTTAGAACTTGGGCAGGAAATAGAGATCTTCATATTGGGCTTTTTCAAACTCTAACATATCTTTCTTCTGTCCACATTTAATTCAGTTTAGACCTTTCTGATCATTAATGCATATGGCATTATCATATTCACATTCTTCAGTTGTAACCACTGGCAACAACTGCCTGCCTACCCATAAATCCACAATCCAAATTCATACAATAGCTTATCTGACTAATTTATCTTTGGTTGAATGAATTGTGAAGTACTGGGGAAAGGTGTTTCCTTTTTTATAGAAAGCTGTATGAATTAATAAGTCAGAAAGTGGAGTAGCTGTAGCTGCTTAAAGGATCCTCCTTGTGGGGTCAGGTATTCTGAACCAAGAAACCATTTTCATTAAGCCCATCAAAAGGTGGCTTTGTCATGGTGGGCCTCTCATTTCTTTACTGTGACTCTGACCTCAATTTAAGTAAAATTTCTACTTAGAGCTATTTATATGCTTTTCTGTGTGAAGGTCTGAGGACTATTGGGTTAAATAATCTAATTCATATCCTACAAATGTTATATATGTGCTATTTAATATTTTGCTGGGTAATTATGTAAGGAGGAAGAGGAGAAGGGGAAAGCAGGTATTTCATGAACACAGTTCAAGCCAACAGGTAGTAAGCCAGTAAGCCATTATCTGAGAAGTTTATCCTATATTCAAAATCAGTTATCCTCAAGGGCCATTCAACTGGAAGCTTTTTTTTTTTTTGTCTTTTTAGACAGGGTCTCCCTATAGCCCCAGCTGACCTGGAACTGACTCTGTAGACCAGGCTGGCCTTGAACTCACAGAGATCCATTTGCCTCTGCCTCCCAAGTCCTGGGATTAAAGGTGTCCACCACCATGCCTGGCTCAACTGGAAGCTTTTAATAGACATTCAAATAATCTCTTACTTGGAATGCTCCATAATATAATAAAATACACAGTCAAGCCATGGACTTTTCTCTGCTTTTAAGGCTCAATAACTCATATTCTCTAGAAACTCAGAGCCAGCTCAAAACAGGTTCCTTTAGTAATCATTAAGGTCAATGTCACACAAAAGGCAGGATATCAATGATGAACCACCCTGTTGAGAAATTAATCTCCAATCAACATGTGTATATATGTCCTTTGGAACCCACCATTGATATTTCATGATTCTTTCATTGTAGAACCGAGGGGCATGTTACATGTCAAGATGAAATCAATGTGAAATTGATGGGCTCAGACGAATTTGGTCTTTAGGGCTTTGCAGTACTAGAACAACAGGCTATTCTTTCCGCTGCCTTCCTGAACTTGCAGTAGCAAATTCTGCACACAAAATTCTTGCAGTGTAACTCATTTTTCCCCAAGTCCTTGTAACTTTATCATTATATTTTTCTTGAAAAATTACACTATTTATAGTTATAATCCTGGAAGACAAAAAATGAGAAAGATGAAAAGTTTTGCATCCTACTATTATAACATTTTTAGTTTACTTCCAATCAGCTTATATAAGCTTAAAAAGTAAAATTGAATTTGTTTTATTTGTATCTTTAATTTTATTTGTGCTAGTATAGTTGGCATTGATGTGATATTCTAGCTACCCTTTAATATAGTTTTTAATGACTGTTCAGGGGCTAGACAGATGGCTCAGTGGTTAAGAGAGCTAGCTGCTTTTCCAGGGAAACTGGGTTCAGGTCCCAGCACTCACATGATGGCTAACACCGACCATGATTGCAGTTCCAGGGGTCCGATGCCCTCTTACAGCACCTCAGTGCATTTACAGACTTGTAGGCAGGCATAAGGGTCATACTCATTAAATAAATAAAAAAAATTTTTTTTCTATAATTTCCTTCTATACATTTGGCTTGACTTAAAATTTTCATTTTTGCTGGGTGTGGCTTATGCCTTTAATCCCAGCACTCAGGAGGCAGAGGCAGGTAGATTTTGAGTTCAAGGCCAGCCTGGTCTACACAGCGAGTTCCAGGCTGCCTGGGACTTCGATGGAGACCCTGTCTCAAAAAGATTAAAAAAAAATTTTAGTAAAAATTCTAGAACTTATGTACTTGTCTCTAAACATTTACACATTGTATGCTGCAAAATATATATTTTCCTCTTCAGATGAATACCCAGGAGTGGAATCTCCTGTTCAATGTTTCTTTTCTTAATTTTCACTTTTTTGGATTCAGACTCAAAAGGATTTGCTGGAAGTTGTGAAAAATATGCTCTTTGGTCTACCTGAGATTTTTCTGAACAAATAGAAGTGTGCTCTCTTCTTTTGGGGAAAGATGATTAAATCTTTTTTTACCTTTAGAATGCTTTGAGCATCTTTTGCCTTCACCATTACCCCTCATCTCCTCAACACATACAAAAGCGCACACCATTCAATCATGAAAATGGCAAGTTTCTGCTTATCTTGTCCTGGCGGAGAAAGAAATCTCCTGGCAATTTTGAATATTATGGTTGAAAGTAAAGTAGTTCTAAGTGATTTAAGAGGTTCTTTTTTCCCCCTTTTCTTCCCTTAGGCATGTTATAGAAATTTGCTTCTGGAACCAATGACCTCAAATGCCTGTGGTGTGCTGTCTTATGGGATGGAGAAAACGACATTGGACTGGAAATGGGGACATATGGTTATGGCTGGGGCACTCTGTCACTTCTGTACCTGCTCATGCCATATTAGAAGCACATCACACTGTCCAGCTGTCACAGTGACCTTCCGAGTTAGCCATCATTATTTTCATTAAATAGCTGGAGAAGCCAAGGTTTGTAGTGTTAGCTGTGGTAGACATTAGAAAGCTCAGCTCTCAAAAAAAAAAAAAAAAAAAAAAAGAAAGCTCAGCTCTCTTGACCCAAACATTTGCTTTTCTCCTTTCAGACTGGGACAAACATGTAACCTCTTAGGGTCTTACTTTGTCCCTTTTAAAGATAATTTCATCTGTTAGGTCTGGGTTTCCCAGAATCCCAAGGGACACAAAGATGTCTACTTCTTCCAGAGGATGTCAATCTTATGATCTTTTCCACTTTACCTGAGGTCCCGCCCAGTGGCTATAAAGGGGTGTGACTCAGTCGCCATCTTGCTGGCTGACCCACCATGTGCCAACGGGTATCAGTCCTGGCAATTCCTGAAGTAAATATGTTCCTGGAGTGACTAATCCTCGTGTGCTGTCTTTTATCTGTGGTTTGTGCTGATTATAGATATCACAATATCACAATATCTTGTGGTAACAAGACACTGTAACATTGTGAAGATCAGATGAAACTATTTAGATTGAACCTGCTACTTAAAGTGGAATGTAAATATTTGGAATTGTAAATGTGTTAATGAAAAAGTTGACTAATAGAATGCCTACTTACATGGCTCCGACTGAGTTCTGAAAATTGGATGTTTAAGTTGTTTAGTTCATAGTTATAAATTTTAATTTCACATATTTTGTTGTTGGCTTGTTTCTGTGTTTTGGGGAAAGGTCTCATGTAGCTCTGGCTGGTCTTGAACCTGATGTGTAGCTGAGGATGACATTAAATTCCTGATCTTCCTACCTCTATCTCCCAACTACTGGGATTACAGGCCTGTGCCACCATGCGTACTGAACACAAGTCTTCAAACCTTGTCAACATTGACACATGATGTTAGGCCAGAGAACTCCATTCTGTAGGAAATTTAGCTTGTATATGGTAGGATGTTTATAGGCATTTCCCACCTTTAACAACTTGATACAGTAGCAACACACCCCAGAAAAGAATATCACTAGATTTCCCAAATGTTTTTGGGGTGTAGAGAGAGATAATAAATTGCCTCCATTTGAGAAGCACTGCTTTAAAAGACTGTTTCACAGGGTGCAAATTTCATTCCTTAGATTCTTGGCTAGGCTGTTTTATTTCTTAACATGTCAAAAGTGAGATGTAGGAGATTTAGCTCTATAGAGGAAAATATCTCTGGCATTTCTTGCCTTAGTCTATTCAAATTTTCAACCCTGTTACTAGAAGAGCATCATTGTTTTCCTGACTGCCCAAACAAATTTCACTGAATGCCAATACCATGGTTCAAATACAAGATTATAGAAAAGAAGACATAAAGAAAAATAAAAATCCACACCCCTATAATGAGAATCTTATTCTGGAGATAACAGCTCCTATGAATTATCACATTTTATTAACATTTTAGACTCAAGAATAAATTTGTGTTGCATCATTTCAGTTCTTATTAGTATCATTGTCATATAGGGAAGGAACCCAACTGCAATGCCCAGGCTTTTCTGCCACTCACAGTAGTGTGCTGCCTCGCTCTGACCTTCTGTTACTCCAGAACCATCCAGAGACACAGCCACTGGCCGGAGAAGATGCAGCACTTCAGAGAGCTCAAAGGCCACCAGGACTTGAGTGGCTGGACAATTTAGCACTGGGGATCCTATTCAGCTGTCTAAATTGCAGCTGATCTATCATCTGTGCAGAGAGCAATATGGCATGTAGTTATAAAACATCACTCAGCTTAGCAAAAGGCAATTTCCATCAAAGGAAGGAGAGGGGCATAGGAAGACTCAATATTTTTTTAAATTTTTGTGTATTTCACACAGAGCATCCCAATCATGTCTACACCCCTTTCCGTATTGGCACCCTTCCAACCCCCCCACTGGAATTCATACATTCAGTCATCTGTTTCAACTCTCATTGTGTCAAGTTAGTGTCCCCAGACGTCCCTCAGTGCAAGTTCCACTGGGGTCTTGTCAGCCCATCCAGAGTCCCCTCCCTTTAAGAAGATGAACTTTTTCCCATCCAGCAGTAATCAGCTGCCAATAAATCTTTGACTAAATTCGGGCCTGATGCCCGTTTCCACAGTTCTGTGCTAGGTTTTTGTCTGCTGGAGTTCGCATGGGTCTTATGCGTGCTGACACCATTGCTGTAGATTCATATGACCAGGGTTCCAGGAGCCAGTGGGACTCTGTTTCCATATGGTCATGCATCTCTTCCCTGGCCCTTACAATCTCTCTGCCCCCTCTTCTGCAATGGTTCTTGAGCCCTGGGAAGGCGGAGTTGTGTACAGGAGTGCTGTCCCAGTGCTCCTTTTCTCTGCACTTTGGCCACTTGTGACCTTTTGTGTTCCTGGCCTTCTGTTGCATGAGGGAGATTCACTGGTGAGAACTGAGAGATGTATAGTGTTCTCTTTACCCCTTGTTCTATGTTCCGTGAGCCTGAGGTACAGAGGTTACATCATAGATGTGCCACTTAGGCTTGGGCAGTTCTCAGACAATCTTTGTATATAACTAGTTATGGAATTCTGTAATAATCTCCATCTGTTGAAAAAGAAGCTTCTTTGATGAGTGGTGACTTGGATACTTGTCTGTAAATATGAGGACCCATTATTTTTTTGTTTTGTTTTGTTTTATTCTTAGTCTCTGAGACAGGGTTTCCCTGTAGTTCCAGCTGGCCTGGAACTTACTTTGTAGACCAAGTTGGCCTTGAACTCACAGAGATTCATCTGCCCCTGCCTCCCAAGTGCTAGGATTAAAGGTGTGCACCACGACACCTGGCCTGAGGACCCATATTTTACACTTAATAAGAAATTACATTTGTCTAGAGATAGGACAGCCTTGGGTTTTCTCTAAGCTCTATGGCCTTTCCATCCATGTATTTGGCTATGTTTACAGTACCACCCATAAGTGTCATCCCCTTGAGTGGTAGCTGTTGATTACTACCATGATAAAAGCGGCACCACTGGACTAATGTCGTTTGCTGATCATCGATGTGGTTATTAGGCCTTAAATCTGAGGTTGGACCATTGATTGCTGTTCTCCCTTAGCATCTTTTGTAGTGCTCTGCAAAGCTATGAGAGCTACCTTGCAGGGGAGGAGGCTTCCAGGTCAGTTACAGCTCCATTGCTCCAAATCCTGTGTTCAGAGTATGTCCTGTCTTCGGCAATAGGCTGTTACCTTCAAGTTCTGGGGGGCAATCAAGAGCTGTGCTGATAACCAGTATAATTTTGAGAGTCTCTTGGACTATCCTGGCCAACAACCCAAAAAAGGTTTCTCCTGTCTGGCACTGTTTCTTGTTATGTTGCCTTTAACTATGCACATGGACTTATGTAGAGATATTGTATGTGTAATCTGTCAGTAGACTTTTAGACCAATATGATTCAGTTTTTTTTATATTAGCTAGACATTATTTATCTTCCTTCTCTGTGTGCCAGTGGTATAAATTTTTTTGTCTATATTTATATAATCTCACTAAACTATATGAAATATTTTTATTTCAGTTTTTTTTTAATTAAAGAAACTGGAGATCTTGTTACCTAAGATCAAGTAGAGCTGGGGTCATATCATGGCTAGGAAGCCCCTTAATACTGTGCAGCACTATAATGACATGCCATAATTGCTAATGATGAGAGACTATGAGAGCATTGTTAAGAGCGACTGAGCCTTCCTTTGCTCTGCTATGCTTAGCTGAGAGGCCAGTGTCCCGGGAAACTCAATGGCCACCAAAGCTACTCAAGCACTCCAAGCCAGAGGCTTTCAGGCTCTTGTCGCCTGAATTTGAAGAATGAAATTCATAGAGCATAGAGGGTGAGTTTTAGAAAGAAACATTTTGTTTTAGGGAGCTAAAGAATAGAGAAAGCAGAGCTCCTGAACAGCAGAGGGGTCCTTGGGAGTGGGAGTCCCCAGAGCCTCAGCCGTAGAGTTAGTAAAGCTTTGGTGGGTGAAGTGAGGGAAGCAGACATTAGCCGTCCGTCGGCTCAGTTCCCATTCCAGATATCAGGTTCCTCGAGGTACTGGTCATGCCCTTAGTATGGTTCCTAGGAGAGGGGCACTTCTTAGGGGAAAGAGATAGGTATCCCCAGCCTCTGACTATGGTGGAACCATGTTTGGCCTAGATACTCCTAGTATCCATGGCCTCTGGCATGGATGAGGCTGTCTGAGTTCTCATCAAGAAAGAACCTGGTCACTTTTCTTTTGGGCTCTTTTTATCCTAAACTATCTGGCCAATTTCTATCTCCCATTTTCATCATGAATAATATAATTATAGATTATAGTATTCTGTTGTGAATTGATTTAGATATTTAAAACAATTCGATATTTTGAAATGTTTTGTTAATTTTGGGGAGTTAGGAGGGAGTGAATGATAATCAAGGAAGAACTGGAGAGGAGAGATGTATTTGGAGTGCTGTAGAAGTGCTCTTCTTCCCAAGATAGAATAAAGAGCTTCTGTTTTCCAAGGAACTCCAAGTCATAAGTCAGTGTTTTTCTTAATGCAAGTTTTATCTGTTTTTAATTACACTGTTCAATAAACATTGATTCAGGTTTATTATGTGAGGAGAACTGAGCTAGGTGCTGGAAGCAGGTGTAAAAACAGTTCTTTCCCTCAAGGTGGCTTACAGTACTGTAAGAGCTACAAGAAGTATTGAATTTCTTTACTTTTATTTTTTGGGAATTTCATACCATAAGTATTGTAACTGCATTATTTCCATCTCTCCACCCACTTCTCCCATTTCCCTCACTCCCTCTCAATTTTTGTTCTCTTCCCCCCTCTCCTCTCTCTCTCTCTCTCTCTCTCTCTCTCTCTCTTCTATATTATAATATAATAATATAATACCTATTATTATATAAATATATTTGTATAATGCACTGAGTCCCTCTAGTGCAGCTGGTTGTACCTGTGTTTAGGGATGATCACTTTAGATTAGATAACCTATTAGAGAGTTAGTAGTTGGAGAAATCTGATTAGCATCCATTGATTGCCTGTAGCTCTTCGTCTTGAGATGGAACATCATGAAATTTCCACTTTCCACCTTGGTATGTCAAGTGGTTTTGTCATTATGCAAATCTTCTTAGACTACCATGCTGTGGAGATGTCATGGGTGCACCTTCCCTGTCATGCCTAGAATGCATTAACTAGAAGCAGGTGTCTTGTCCCTTGGGCTCTGACATTCTTTCTGCCTTATCTTCTGTGATGTTCCCTGAGCCTTAGGTGTAAAGGTTGCATTATAAATGTGTCACTTAGGGCAGTGGACCTCACAGCCACTTATTCTCTGCCTTTGAGTGTTGTGGAACTTTGTAAAAGTCTCCATCTGTTGCAAAAAAAAGCTTCTTTGATGAGTGGTGAGAGGAACAATTGTCTGTAAACATAAGGAGACATATTTAGAATACAGTTAGAAGTCACATTGGTTTAGGAAGCAGCAGTAGTAGGTTTTTCCTGTAGGGTCGATGGCCTCTCCAGCCATGGGTACTTGGCTATGTTTAGAGTACCATGCATGATTTCCCTTCTGTCGAGTGGGGGTTAAGTCCATTAGACAGTGGTTTATTACTGCCAGGTTTGAAGTGTCACTACTGCATCAATAGAGATAGCTTTCTAGTCCAGTCATTGTTGTGATTGGTAGGCTTTCCAGCTAGGTAGTGATTGGTTTTCTTCCTTGGCAACTTGTATAATATCTTCCAATGTTATGAGAGTTAGCCTTCAGGGAAGAGGCTTCCAAGTTAGTTCCAGCTAAATTGCTCCATGTCCTATGTCTGAAGTATGTGGTGTCTTCAGGAATAGGGTCTTACCTTCAAGTTCTGGGAGGCAATCAAGCGCTTTGGGAGTAGCCTGTATTGTTCTGGGAGTTTCTTGGAGTACCCTGACCAAGAACTCAAAGGGAGGTTTCCCGTGCCTGGTGCTGAGATTTTTGTCATATAATCTTTAGCTATATGCATTAAAAAAGATGTAATTGAATGAGATTAGGAAAATTTCAAATGAAAGAAACAGCATAGTTCAGAGAGGCTTAAGGAAATCACAGCACAAATTGAAAACCTTCAGAAGACAGCTACTGAGATAAAAAGAAATGACTTGGAAAACAAGCTTTAGCTAAAGGCAAGAGCCCCTGACCGACTCTGTTAAGGACTCATCTCCCATCCTGACCTCCGCAGTCACATGCCTCTTCTTCCTACAGCCATTGCGGGCTAGCTGGTTGTCTGTGAAATGGGCAGAAGTCAGGCTGGACTTTATACCTACTTCTGTCTCCTCCCACCGTGTTCTGGCAGTATTTCTTATTCCTTATCTAAATCACATCCTTACCCCTCTCTTTTTAAATCACTCTTCTCCACTAACCACACACTTTTTCCTTTGCACTTATCTGCTCACCCCATTCCTGTGGAAGAGATTGGCCCAGCCATCACTATGATCCATAGCAGCCTCTCCTTGTCAGTTCATTGGACCAGATGTTTGTGCCTGGCCAAAGGGAAGCCATTATAGCCAAGAAGATTCTGTCTCTCAGTAATCCCAACTAAGTGATCCAGAGCCTTTCCAGCAGTGGTGCGTAGAGCTGGTGTGTGAGAGTGAGCATGATGCTGGCCCAGGCAGAGTGGTTGAGAAATAAAGACAATAAAGCTGAGAGAACAGAGATGAGAGTCCATGCAACCTTTTAGCAAACACATGAATCAGCGACTTTCTGGGATACTTGTAATTCACAGGAGGATCAGTCGTTTTTATTTCCCTGCTTTGGATTCCAACAGACTTAGAATCTAACACCAAATTTCTTTTGACTCAAGTTAATTAGAATGGGTTTCTCATCCCTTCAGCCCAGTATTCTGGGACCCAACCCCCTGGCTACCTTGATCCTCCCATTCTCTGACTTTTATTCATGCTGTTCATTTTCTAAATCCCTTAGGTGCTACTTGGTGTTCTTACTTACTTGCTCTCCCAGTGGGCACCGATTGTCCTGCACACATTGCCAGCCTATTGAGGATGATGGCACACTCTCAATTTGAGAAGACTTATAAAGTAGAGACTTCAAGCTTGGACTCAGGGTTGTAATGCAGCAATACCCTCATACCTGCCAGTGTGCTCTATTGACAACTCTCAAATCTGTGGGATAGCAGAATAAAGGTGGGGTCAGTGTCTCACACAGGCTGGCAGGAAGTCTATCATCACTTCAGTCATTCAGAAGCATGGGCAAAAGGAGGCTCCATCCTACTATGAATGTCAAGCAAAGGAAGCATGGTAGATGAAATGTTGGACCTTGGCAATTTTACTTAGAAGTTATTGAATGATCTGTCGTCATATTTTCTTGGCTTACACAAATCACAAGCTGATGCTAAAATTTGGAGGTGCAGAAGTATAATTTTATACATGAGCCTTTAAAGAAACCTGAACAACTCTGTGAACTTCATGAATAACCCTTAAGATTTACCTTCTTCAAGAAATATGATATGGAAATAACATACAGTTTGTTTTCAGATGACATAATTTTAGTATAGGTGCGATGTATCAGGCTGGTATAACTTAGCCTTTCTGGGTGCTTAATGACCTACCAATTTGGCAGAGGGAACTAAGGGATAACTTTGTTCCTTGCCCTCAGAGGTCAACTAAGTCCCAGGGGACTATGCATGGGGGCATCTCTTGAAATGTCCTGCAAATGTGAGCCACCAGTCTTCCTGTGTAGGGAGGTCTTGAAGATCCACTAATGGGACTTCAGTCAGTGTCCAGTCTATAAAGAGGAAAGTATGCTCATGCTTCAAAAAGGGAAACCTGGTCTAGCAAGATTTGACTTTATCCTCGAGTGGATGGAACTGGTAAATGAAAAGCTGAAAGGAGCCAGGGGTTCCCCTCCAAAAAAACACCATAGTGACCCTTGAGGACAAGATCCTCAATTGACCTTGAGAAAACAAAAACCTTGGTTAATCTGGGCTAGCTGTGTGGCCTTAAGCATCCAAAAGAAAAGTAGAACCAGAAATAAATAATCAGTAAGGCCTGACAAATTGTACTTCAGATATAAAACTTGAGATCTTAGTAAAAAGACAAAAAGGAAAAAAAAAGAGAGCACTGTTTTGCCTGTCTTCAACTCTTACTGGAAAGTGCATCTACTCTGTGGCTGCCACTGCTTTTGCCATCCTTCCAAGACATGAGACACAGATTTAAAAAAAATTTCAATTTATTTTTTAATTGTTATTAAACTTTTCCCATAAATCATACATCATTGTTCAATTGAATTTAGAATCACTTCCCTTTCCATGCCCCCGACCCCTCCTGAATCCCTGCACTCTACCATACATGTCTTGTATCATTTTCTGAGTTTTTCCAGAGTTTTTTTCCCAGTTCTTTTGTTGTTTTCTTTGTAACTTGTATTGCTTTAATATATATATACATGATCAAAGCCATATATAGCAAACCCACTGCTAACATCATCCTAAATGGAGAAAAATTGAAACCATTTCCCTTAAAGGTGGGAACCTGGCAAGGCTACCTCTTATCCCTTTATATCTTCAATATAGTGCTTGAAATACTTGCTAGGGCAATAAGACAAGAGAAGGAAATTAAAAGAGTACTAATCAGAAAAGAAGTTCAGCTATCCCTTTTTGCAGATGATTATGATAGTTTACCTAAGTTTTCCATCAGAAAACTTCTTAGTAAAGTGGTGGGATACAAAATTAACCTAGAAAAATCAGTAGCCTTTCTTTACATCAACAATAAACAAGTGGAGAAGGAATATAAGAAGAAATTCCCACTCATAATAGCCTCGAAAACAATAAGATACCTGGAAACAAACATAACCAAAGATACCAAAGACCTCTAACAATAAAAAACTTAAACCCCTGAAGAAGGAGATTGAAAAATGACATCGAAAGATGGAAAGACCTCCCATGCTCATGTATTGTGAAAATTAATATAGTAAAAATGTCCATTTTACTCAAATTGATATACAGATTCAATGCAATCCCAATTAAAATCCCCATGAGCTTCTTCACAGACTTGGAAAAAAAATCCTTAAATTCATATAGAAAAACAAAAGTTCCTAAATAGCTAAAGCAACCCTGAGTGAAAAATGCAATACAGGGGGGACTACTGTACAAGACTTCAAACTATATTACAGGGCTATAGTCATAAAGACAGCCTGGTACTGACACAAAAACAGACCTGTTGACCAATGGAACAAAATTGAAGATCCCAAACTTGAGCTCATACAATTTCAGCCACCTCATATTTGACAAAGGGGCAAAAATCCCACAATGGAGGAAGGATAGCATCTTCAGCAAATGGTCCTGGCAAAATTGGATCACCATTTGTAGAAGAAAAAAATTAACTCCCTATTTCTCACCCTGTACAAAAATAAACTCCAAGTGGATCAAAGATCTCAATGTGAAGCCTGAAACCCTGAAGGTGATAGAAGAAAAAGTTGGCAACAACCTATAAGACATAGGCATAGGAAAAGACTTTCTAAATCAGACAGCAGTTGCACAGGAAATAAGGGCAACAGCAAACAAATGGGACCTCATAAAACTCAAAAGCTTCTGTATAGCAAAAGAAGCAATCAAGGAGGTGAAGAGAAAATTTTCTCCCCACAGAGTGGGAGAAAATCTTTACCAGTGATACATCTGACAGAGCATTAATGTCAAGAATATATAAACTACTCAAAAAACAAAGAAGAAGACAAACGACCTACTCAAAAGATGAAGTGAAGAATTGAACAGAGATTTCACCAGTGAGGAATTAAAGATGGCTAAGAAACATCTTAAAAAGTGTTCAACATCATTAAGAATTAAGGAAATACAAATTAAAACCACTCTCAGATATCATCTCACTCCAATATGACTAGCTAAGATCAAGAAAATAAAAGACAACAGATGCTAGAGAGGTTGTGGAGAAAGGGGAACACTCATCCACTGCTGGTGGCAATGTAAACTAATTTAAACTTGTTCAACCACTATGGAAAGCAGTGTGGAGAACCCTTAAAAGACTCGGAATGAGCCTATCACCTGACCCAGTCATACCACTCCTAGGTATATACCCCAAAGACTCATCCTACTGCAAAGATACATGCACACCCATGTTTATTACAGCTCTCTCATAATAACGAAGAGCTGGAACCAACCCAATGTCCCTCAACAGACGAATGGATGAAAAAAAATGTGGTACATCTACACAATGGAATACTATTCAGTGGTAAAGAAAGATGGCATTATGAACTTTGCAGGTAAATGGATGGAGCTCGAAGCCATTATGCTGGGTGAAGTAAAACAGTCCCAGAAAAACAGTGAATGGTTCCATTTATTTATTTATTTATTTATTTATTTATTTATTTATGCAGCAAACTCAGCTTTATTTCCAGTCACAGTATTTTCTGTAAAACCTGAGCCCAGATTTTTCCAGAATACTAAAAACAAAACATTTAATCACTTTCTTTTTTTTT